>JAVTVY010045385.1:0-20894 GCA_036873755.1 Hanleya hanleyi
GAACACAAAGTTTTTCCATTAACAGTGATTCTTGGATTGATAAAAAGCGGTTGACATAGAACAGATTCCCGATTAGAAATATCAATAGATGCACAATGCTGTATATCAACCCATGCCATAAACATGTCCTTATAAAATTCAGGAAGGCTATTTACAAGTGGCTTGTGAATGGTCATAAAAAATAATTCAGACGAGAGACCCAAGTCCATCCATCTGTTCAAAAAGTATTTAAAACAATCTTTCCAGATAGCACGATGGGACGCATTAAAAAATCGTGCCAAAAACTTCAACCGAAAAGCCTTTAATTTACATAAAATATCCGGAATGTTTAAGCCTCCTTTACACGTATCATCTATTACAGACCCATAACTAACTAGGTGCGCCCCACCGTTCCACAAAAAGGTAAGGCACATATTCTTTAGTTGCTTCAGGTATATATCTGGTAAAGACAGAACTGTTGTGACATACCAAAACCGAGATAATAACAAAGTAGATATCACAACAGCCCTGCCTTTTAATGTCAGTTTCCTTTGTTTCCAAAAACTTAAAAGTATTTCAGTTTTATGAATTTTGTCTTTCCAGTTTCTCTGTGCACACAAAGTTTTGTTAATTCCAATGTATACGCCTAATATACACAAACAGTCAATACTAATTGGAAGTCCCTCTATGCGATCACTGACAAAGTCACCATTAACAGGCATAACCTCGGACTTATCCACATTTAGTCTAGCATTAGATGCTGCACCATATAAATCCACACACTCAATACACTTTCCAACTGATTTCTTATCTCCAACTGTAATTGTAGCATCATCCGCATGTTCAAAAATTAGGGAAATGGTTGAAGACCCTGGTATACTTATTCCATGTATATCTTCCGATGATCGTATAAGAGCACCTAGAGGCTCAACACTTAACACATACAACAGTGCTGATATTGGACATCCTTGTCGGATAGATTTTCCAACTTTAAAATAATCCGTAAGGAATCCATTGCATTTAACTGTACTGCGGACATCAGTATAAAAAATCTTCATCCACCGGATGAAATTGTCACCAAATCCAAATTTACTCAGTACATTAAATAAATATTCATGTGCCACTCTATCAAAGGCTTTCTCCTGTTCTAGTTTTACAAAATATGCTTCCACATTATCATCTTCAACATACTGTAATACATCTCTTAGACTACAAATAGTATCTGATATATCCCTGCCAGGTATACAGCAAGTCTGACAGGGATCAATAATACTACCAACAACCTGTTTTAGTCTGTTGGCCATACACCTCGATACAATCTTATAATCAACATTAAGAAGGTTGATTGGCCTCCAATTTTTTAACAAAGATTTAGGCCCCTTCTTCTTATACACCAGGGTAATAATCCCACTTTTCATTGATCGGGACAGTTCTCTAGCGTTAAAAGCATGATTATATACATCAAGTAAAATGGGACCCACAGTGTTCCAAAATGAGAAAAAAATTCCACAGTAAGCGAATCGCCCCCCGGCGATTTATTCCGCGCCATGCCATCTAACGCATACTTCAGTTCCTCAAGGGATAATTCCCCATCACATAATTCCTTTTCAGTTTCAGAAAGGGATGTTTCAATTGATGACAGAACGGATGTCTGTGCTTCAGCATCAATGTCCTCTCTTTTGAACAAATCCTTATAAAACCTAGAGATCTCATTTAATATAGATTCAGTATCATAAATAGTATCACCATCAACAGTAGATAACTCTGATATTAATTTATTTTCTTGTCTGTACTTCTCCAAATTTAAGAAATACTTTGTATTTTTGTCACTCTCGTGTATCCACCTAGCCTTAGACCTCAAAATAGCGCCTTGGCATTTCAAACATTCGAGATCCTTTAAACGACCCTCTGTCTCGGTTATTAGACTAGTGTTGTAATCAGGAATAATAGCAGCTCGCCTATATTCATTGTCGAAAATCCTTTGTAACTGATATAGTTCTTGCTCAGATTCTTTCTTTTTGCGAGCCCCATAAAAGCGGGCCAATTGCTTAATTTTATATTTTGTATTGTCCCACCAAATCAGTTTTTCTGTAACATATAACGGACACTTTAATTGGTCATTCAGAAGATTTAAAACCCTCTCACAAAACAATTCGTCAGACAGTAACAAGTTATTGAAAACGTACATCCCAGGTCCTCTTTCAATTGTGTTCATTTCTAGACGACAAAACATTGCGCTGTGATCACTTATTGACGCGTGTCGAAAATAGATAGATTTCATCATACAAGTCAAACCCCTTGAAATTAACACATGATCAATTCGGCTTTGCCTTAAAACACCACTGATTTTTCTGCGCCAAGTGAAAGCAATCTTGTCGGGGTTTTCATACTTCAGACGCCTGATCCATTAGGCCACGGGGCCTCCATAAATACCGAGGAGAATTTCTTGTTTCACTCATAGGCCTGATATTGGATTCGATGCTGGGAAATTGAGTGATAACTCTTCTAGAAGTTATGATTATTTTGACATCTGACTGAATAACATCACAATCAAATTGGCGGACTAATTCAGTGTCAGAGATATTAGGGTGCAGCCCACACTTCAATTTCAGGCACGATTAACTCTGCAGTTGTGCGTAGGTGCGATCAACAAGCAATTGTTCTATCTTCGTTCGGAGAAACGGTTACGTCCAACAGGGTAATACTATAGATATCAGTTAGTAGAAAGGATAGAAGAATTACCATGCTGTCAAATACGGGAGACCTTCCTTATTATGAAATCTGGGAGGGGCCACTTTGTGCGAAACAGTGGCGGATGTGGACTGCACCCTTATACAGCATATGGACGATATGTCTTCTCAAAGTAATTCTCAAGACTATAATGTTGACAAATTGAGATATAAGTTTAAGCTTCATGAACCCAGGACGTAAAAACATACGAGCGAAAAGATTACTACTGATGAAGTCAAGCAAAGGAAAAAATTAACCGCCCAACGTGGGGCTCGAACCCACGACCCCGAGATTAAGAGTCTCGTGCTCTACCGACTGAGCTAGCCGGGCTATTTGTACATACCAACCTGACATTATTTTCTTCTGATACAAGTCTGTTTTTAACCTCAGCTTTTCTGCAAATCTGAGTTTTAGTCTCCAGCTTCTGCAAGCCTTAGTGTTTCAGTCCCCATTTTTATACAGATTTGTGTTTAGACCCCAGCTTTTCTGTAAATCTTCGTTTCAGTCCTAAGCTTTTCTACAGGTATGTGTTTTTTCTATGTTCGTTAGGGGTACTGGCACTGCACGTTGTTATAAAACCCAAACAAACAGCTGAAGAGTAAAAAAAACCGATGCCAACGAGACTCGAACTCGCAATCTTATATATATATGTAAACACACTGTTTTCCATCAATTCATAGAAAACTATCACATAGTAGAAAGATAAAAACAATGTTTTCTAATAATGAGTGCAATGTACATGGAGTTGAAACGTTGCAGATTACTTCATCACCGTCGATATTGACAGGTAGGTTCTGTTTGAGAAACTTTCTTTTGAATGTTTCGAAGTCATATTTGGTATTGTAATAAAAATTAGACTTCATATGATTTCATTGCGGGCACACCAAACACAGAAATGAACTACATTAATCAGGTATACATACATTGCTGTTTCGTCTTTTCCCATCTGTTCATCAAGATTATAGGAGAAACCCTGAACAAATCTTCTAACAATGTAGCAACATAATCATGAAAATGTTTGAACACCATCCGTCGAGCCGGAATCGAACCAGCGACCTAAGGATGACAACTTTCAATGCATCTACAGTCCTCCGCTCTACCAACTGAGCTATCGACGGCTGATCATTCTTCCGAAAGTCTGCGTTTCAGTCCCAAGCTTTTCTACAGGTATGTGTTTTTTTCTGTGTGTTCATCAGGGATACTGGCAATGTGCGCTGTTATAAAAACCAAACAAACAGCTAAAGTGTAAAAAAAAAACACGACCCCGACGAGACTCGAACTCGCAATCTTCTGATTCGAAGTCAGACGCCTTATCCATTAGGTCACGGGGCCTCCATAAATACCGAGGAGAATTTCTTGTTTCACTCATAGGCCTGATATTGGATTCGATGCTGGGAAATTGAGTGATAACTCTTCTAGAAGTTACGATTATTTTGACATCTGACTGAATAACATCGCAATCAAATTGGCGGACTAATTCAGTGTCAGAGATATTAGGGTGCAGCCCACACTTCAATTTCAGGCACGATTAACTCTGCAGTTGTGCGTAGGTGCGATCAACAAGCAATTGTTCTATCTTCGTTCGGAGAAACGGTTACGTCCAACAGGGTAATACTATAGATATCAGTTAGTAGAAAGGATAGAAGAATTACCATGCTGTCAAATACGGGAGACCTTCTTTATTATGAAATCTGGGAGGGGCCACTTTGTGCAAAAAAGTGGCGGATGTGGACTGCACCCTTATACAGCATATGGACGATATGTTTTCTCAAAGTAATTCTCAAGACTATAATGTTGACAAATTGAGATATAAGTTTAAGCTTCATGAACCCAGGACGTAAAAACATACGAGCGAAAAGATTACTACTGTTGAAGTCAAGCAAAGGAAAAAATTAACCGCCCAACGTGGGGCTCGAACCCACGACCCCGAGATTAAGAGTCTCGTGCTCTACCGACTGAGCTAGCCGGGCTATTTGTACATACCAACCTGACATTATTTTCTTCTGATACAAGTCTGTTTTTAACCTCATCTTTTCTGCAAATCTGAGTTTTAGTCTCCAGCTTCTGCAAGCCTTAGTGTTTCAGTCCCCATTTTTATACAGATTTGTGTTTAGACCCCAGCTTTTCTGTAAATCTTCGTTTCAGTCCTAAACTTTTCTACAGGTATGTGTTTTTTCTATGTTCGTTAGGGGTACTGGCACTGCACGTTGTTATAAAACCCAAACAAACAGCTGAAGAGTAAAAAAAAACGATGCCAACGAGACTCGAACTCGCAATCTTATATATATATGTAAACACACTGTTTTCCATCAATTCATAGAAAACTATCACATAGTAGAAAGATAAAAACAATGTTTTCTAATAATGAGTGCAATGTACATGGAGTTGAAACGTTGCAGATTACTTCATCACCGTCGATATTGACAGGTAGGTTCTGTTTGAGAAACTTCCTTTTGAATGTTTCGAAGTCATATTTGGTATTGTAATAAAATTAGACTTCATATGATTTCATTGCGGGCACACCAAACACAGAAATGAACTACATTAATCAGGTATACATACATTGCTGTTTCGTCTTTTCCCATCTGTTCATCAAGATTATAGGAGAAACCCTGAACAAATCTTCTAACAATGTAGCAACATAATCATGAAAATGTTTGAACACCATCCGTCGAGCCGGAATCGAACCATCGACCTAAGGATGACAACTTTCAATGCATCTACAGTCCTCCGCTCTACCAACTGAGCTATCGACGGCTGATCCTTCTTCCGAAAGTCTGCGTTTCAGTCCCAAGCTTTTCTACAGGTATGTGTTTTTTTCTGTGTGTTCATCAGGGATACTGGCAATGTGCGCTGTTATAAAAACCAAACAAACAGCTAAAGTGTAAAAAAAAAAACACGACCCCGACGAGACTCGAACTCGCAATCTTCTGATTCGAAGTCAGACGCCTTATCCATTAGGCCACGGGGCCTCCATAAATACCGAGGAGAATTTCTTGTTTCACTCATAGGCCTGATATTGGATTCGATGCTGGGAAATTGAGTGATAACTCTTCTAGAAGTTATGATTATTTTGACATCTGACTGAATAACATCACAATCAAATTGGCGGACTAATTCAGTGTCAGAGATATTAGGGTGCGGCCCACACTTCAATTTCAGGCACGATTAACTCTGCAGTTGTGCGTAGGTGCGATCAACAAGCAATTGTTCTATCCTCGTTCGGAGAAACGGTTACGTCCAACAGGGTAATACTATAGATATCAGTTAGTAGAAAGGATAGAAGAATTACCATGCTGTCAAATACGGGAGACCTTCCTTATTATGAAATCTGGGAGGGGCCACTTTGTGCGAAACAGTGGCGGATGTGGACTGCACCCGTATACAGCATATGGACGATATGTCTTCTCAAAGTAATTCTCAAGACTATAATGTTGACAAATTGAGATATAAGTTTAAGCTTCATGAACCCAGGACGTAAAAACATACGAGCGAAAAGATTACTACTGATGAAGTCAAGCAAAGGAAAAAATTAACCGCCCAACGTGGGGCTCGAACCCACGACCCCGAGATTAAGAGTCTCGTGCTCTACCGACTGAGCTAGCCGAGCTATTTGTACATACCAACCTGACATTATTTTCTTCTGATACAAGTCTGTTTTTAACCTCAGCTTTTCTGCAAATCTGAGTTTTAGTCTCCAGCTTCTGCAAGCCTTAGTGTTTCAGTCCCCATTCTTATACAGATTTGTGTTTAGACCCCAGCTTTTCTGTAAATCTTCGCTTCAGTCCTAAGCTTTTCTACAGGTATGTGTTTTTTCTATGTTCGTTAGGGGTACTGGCACTGCACGTTGTTATAAAACCCAAACAAACAGCTGAAGAGTAAAAAAACCGATGCCAACGAGACTCGAACTCGCAATCTTATATATATATGTAAACACACTGTTTTCCATCAATTCATAGAAAACTATCACATAGTAGAAAGATAAAAACAATGTTTTCTAATAATGAGTGCAATGTACATGGAGTTGAAACGTTGCAGATTACTTCATCACCGTCGATATTGACAGGTAGGTTCTGTTTGGGAAACTTCCTTTTGAATGTTTCGAAGTCATATTTGGTATTGTAATAAAAATTAGACTTCATATGATTTCATTGCGGGCACACCAAACACAGAAATGAACTACATTAATCAGGTATACATACATTGCTGTTTCGTCTTTTCCCATCAGTTCATCAAGATTATAGGAGAAACCCTGAACAAATCTTCTAACAATGTAGCAACATAATCATGAAAATGTTTGAACACCATCCGTCGAGCCGGAATCGAACCAGCGACCTAAGGATGACAACTTTCAATGCATCTACAGTCCACCGCTCTACCAACTGAGCTATCGACGGCTGATCCTTCTTCCGAAAGTCTGCGTTTCAGTCCCAAGCTTTTCTACAGGTATGTGTTTTTTTCTGTGTGTTCATCAGGGATACTGGCAATGTGCGCTGTTATAAAAACCAAACAAACAGCTAAAGTGTAAAAAAAACACGACCCCGACGAGACTCGAACTCGCAATCTTCTGATTCGAAGTCAGACGCCTTATCCATTGGGCCACGGGGCCTCCATAAATACCGAGGAGAATTTCTTGTTTCACTCATAGGCCTGATATTGGATTCGATGCTGGGAAATTGAGTGATAACTCTTCTAGAAGTTATGATTATTTTGACATCTGACTGAATAACATCGCAATCAAATTGGCGGACTAATTCAGTGTCAGAGATATTAGGGTGCAGCCCACACTTCAATTTCAGGCACGATTAACTCTGCAGTTGTGCGTAGGTGCGATCAACAAGCAATTGTTCTATCCTCGTTCGGAGAAACGGTTACGTCCAACAGGGTAATACTATAGATATCAGTTAGTAGAAAGGATAGAAGAATTACCATGCCGTCAAATACGGGAGACCTTCCTTATTATGAAATCTGGGAGGGGCCACTTTGTGCGAAAAAGTGGCGGATGTGGACTGCACCCTTATACAGCATATGGACGATATGTCTTCTCAAAGTAATTCTCAAGACTATAATGTTGACAAATTGAGATATAAGTTTAAGCTTCATGAACCCAGGACGTAAAAACAGACGAGCGAAAAGATTACTACTGATGAAGTCAAGCAAAGGAAAAAATTAACCGCCCAACGTGGGGCTCGAACCCACGACCCCGAGATTAAGAGTCTCGTGCTCTACCGACTGAGCTAGCCGGGCTATTTGTACATACCAACCTGACATTATTTTCTTCTGATACAAGTCTGTTTTTAACCTCAGCTTTTCTGCAAATCTGAGTTTGTCTCCAGCTTCTGCAAGCCTTAGTGTTTCAGTCCCCATTTTTATACAGATTTGTGTTTAGACCCCAGCTTTTCTGTAAATCTTCGTTTCAGTCCTAAGCTTTTCTACAGGTATGTGTTTTTTCTATGTTCGTTAGGGGTACTGGCACTGCACGTTGTTATAAAACCCAAACAAACAGCTGAAGAGTAAAAAAAACGATGCCAACGAGACTCGAACTCGCAATCTTATATATATATGTAAACACACTGTTTTCCATCAATTCATAGAAAACTATCACATAGTAGAAAGATAAAAACAATGTTTTCTAATAATGAGTGCAATGTACATGGAGTTGAAACGTTGCAGATTACGTCTACCCTTTAGAACCGTACTAACCAATAAAAGTCAAATACCAAAATTTGGGAACGACGGCATTTATTGCGCCCATGAACAACAGTCACATAAGATTTATTACATATGAACAACAGTCACATATAATTGTTAGTGATCCATGTCACCATATATATTCCCTACTGTAACTACTCTGCGTTAAAAACCAGAGATAAAAAACCTGAATGAAAGCAGGCCTGAAAAACTCTGGAAAAGCATGAGTACAGTTACCCTTACCGTACACTATTGTACATTACAAACATCTTGTAATTGTATACGTTATCCAATTAATTGATACGCATCGTTTATCTACGAATGTTAATGATATTTACATATCTTCTCCCTCCTTTGTATATATTAAATAATTTTTCTTTGGAAAAAATATTTTAGAAAGAAAACTGTTGTGCAGACGCCGAAAGCACCGACTAGAATGGCAGGCCACATGTCCCGCGTCCCCCTCTGGGACATGAACAGCCAATCATATCAACTTCAATTGACACACCTCCCGCACAACCAATGAACGTTGACAGACACGCCCCTTGGCGGTCAACAAGTACTCAAACCACGTGTAGACATAAGTTTCTGCCTATTCGCTTGAAACGTCAGAAACTACATGTCTACCCTTTAGAACCGTACTAACCAATAAAAGTCAAATACCAAAATTTGGGAACGACGGCATTTATTGCGCCCATGAACAACAGTCACATAAGATTAGAATAAAAGGAGGGAGAACATATTTAACTTCTCTCTAAGCAAAGAATAAAGTATTACTATACTCAAACAACTATAACCAGTACATGTTACGGTATAAACAAACGCATTACGTCTATATCCCCATATCTTTTGTTATCATTAATTTTGCATCTTTGCTATCATCGATATAGGCATTTACTGCATCCGAACGCCACCTTCCGTGCCGTTTCAACATTCTAATATCTTTACCTTTATTTGCACTTGCAGTTACGCCCCCTGACCTTAACGAATGTAAGCTTAAATTAGCCCCCGGAGGAGCAAATTCTTTTAGCCTAGCACAAACAACCTCCCTAGCTCGGGTATAACTCAAACTTTTAACTTTGGATATTAATTTCTTCTTCCCTTTTGTGCAAGTGAGGGGCTTAAAAAGAAAATCTTCAGAAGTGTTAATAATATTAGTCAAACTCATGTACCGTTCTAGCCAAGTACAAGGACACGAAATTGTACCCGTTCGACTAATACTTACAGAATCACCCTTTCGAAATTGATCGGTTTTAGATTTCCGTATCTTTAACGTCATGTGATCAGACTCAAATTTAACGTCAGAAAAACGAATGTTCTGTATCTCGTTGAAACGTAGATATCCTGCAAAACTAACCAGTGCCATAGTAATATCTCGAACTTCAGTCAAGTCCTGAGAATGTTTGTAATTTTCACACATTTTCACTAATGTTTCGGAATCAACTGGGTCTTTCCGTGACACAGGCTTCGAATGTTTACGTCGGATTCCGTCCAACACAATCCCAATGAAACGATTTTCTGTCGGAGAGGATAAGTTACAGCAGTCATGCATCCATTTAATCCCATAAACTGCAGACTCGACCACACTTACACTGTTTGTGCTGTCCGCTAAATGCACCAAGTATAACCCTAATTCACAAGCCGTAGCCGGTAAAACAGCATATCCTCTAGTTAAAGCAAAAGCTTTCCATTTCTGAAAAGCTGAACTATATTTCACTGTTGTAGCCTCAGCCTTGGTATGTACAACATAATCGGTCATCTTGGCCACCAGGTCCGCAGTTGTTTCATCATGTTTTGCCCGGTCTTGCAGTTCTTCCCAAACACTCCCCGGATACTTCACACCTGAAGAACAGAAATAAAACGTTCAAGTTACAGGCAGATTTCACAGTAACCTAAATATGCGGTGCAAAATCCCCTTTGCACCCGTCTGAGTCGTACTCTGCCACAGTCAACCCTCAGTGCTAATAACCTGAATGTTAAATGTATACCCGAAAACATAACATTTCGAGGATTACCTGAAACAATCACCGACCCATCGTTTGGTAATTCGACCCATTCTAATATGGACTCATGGAAATGTATTCCATCGGGGCAAATAAACGGCCAGTACGGGGCTGAAGGCCAAAGCGGTACAATCAGAGTTGCCGTCAAGTTTCTACTGGTTACAAACTTCCATATGTTCAAAATAAGATGTGGAGGAGGAACCACCCAGTTGTTGTCATTTGACCAGTTTTGTGCAAAAGCATCCACCCCATCAGTACCCACTACAAAAAACAAGCTATTGAAGCGAGTACACTTTGCATTATACTCATTAGAAAACCTATCAACGGTATGTGGACCCCACTTCAAATCCAACATCTGGAAACATCCATCAGAAATGGACCAATCATTAAAATCAACAAACTTGCTTAGCTCGTCAGCTTGCTGATTTTGCTCTCTTGGTATCCACTGCACATCCAAGGAAATATTATTAACCGTACACTTATTGTACACATCAACCGCTATAGTCTGTAACTTCTCTTTCTTACTACCCTTCTCTACTATTCTGGGCACATTCTGGTTATCCGTAAACCACTTTACAGACTGTCCCTTGAGCTCACTTCCCAGAGTCTCAAGCATTCTAGCCACACACTTCAGTTCCCTCCACGTGGAACTCTCAATGGCTTCCATGTCCGTCCAATCGCCATGAACGGCCAAACCGTTATGTTCAACAACATAACCACCATACCCTGTACCTGAAGCATCAGAATACACCATTACATCACTGTACTTAACTTGCCCCCAAGTCTGACCCTGCAAATCATCAACATTATCCAGCCAAAATTTCAGCTCTTTCACAGCATCGAGATTCACAGAAACTTTCGAAAACCAATTTTTTCGGTTCTCGACACAATACTGCAAATTACGAGACTGAAGTTGTGTGATGTTACCACAACATTCTTGAAGTGAAATCACTTGGCCTACTATAGAAGCAATCAACTTCACCGACACCTCTCTGGTATTTTGCAAAGTTTGCAAAACTGCAGCTAGATAACGCTTTAACTTTGTTATTCTTGCTTCTTTGGCAAACAACCTAGCCTGCTCACAGTTAAACCAATAACCCAGCCATATCTGCTGCATGGAAGGTTCCCAACATGACTTGCCTTCACTAGGAATGAATCCAGCCTCTATCAACTCGGCACGTACAAATGCACTATTATTTGCAGCAACATCCTTTCGACTTGCTCCCCCCATTCCATCATCTAAATAAAGCAGTATCTTTATACCCTTGCCTCTCCATCTTTTCACTAAAACTCGGCACAGTTTAGTAAATACAAATGGAGCTGTACAGATTCCAAAAGGTAACACATTAAACACAAAATATTTACGTTTTCCCTCAAAGGTCCAGGAAAATCCTAAGTATGTTCTGTGTCCTTCAAAAATTTCCAGGTGATGATAAGCCGACTTAATATCAAAAGTAAACAAATAGTCGCCTTTGTTAAACATCGTTTTGGCAGTTTTAACACCTTCCATAGAGAATTTCTGTTTAAATAAACACTGGTTAATATGTCTAGCGTCTAAAATCAAACGCTTCTTCCCTGAAGAATTAACATCTACTGTCAGTGGATTCACAACCACCGGACACTCATTCACCTCGGACACACAGCCCAAACCACATAGTTTTTTAATTTCCTCTGCCACAAATTCTGAATTTTCTAAAGCAGATTTGTTATTTTTTAATTCCACACTTTCCGGTGTTTCTAAAAATGGGAGAACATAACCTTTGTTGATAATGTTCATGACAAGAGGAGGAGCTTCAATCTTTTCCCAAAAAGAAACACATTGCTTCAATCGACCCACCGGGCTTTGCCCCGCCCATAAATCATCACAAGATGTCAACCCAGTTTCCTCTGCACTGTCTTCTACTGACGTCATATCTGAATACATTAACCCCGAAACACCATTCGTGCAAACCACCTCATCTACTCCCCCCACCCCATTGGTGGAAATTGATGTTGGTCCACATGCACCACTCATGATTTCAACACCTTGTAACATTGTTGCATTTAGAGATGGAATTTTCCTATGACCTTTTTCTATTGTCAAACTGTTAAGTACATCAGCCCTATCTTCTTTCGTGAATGAAAATCTTTCTTCAATCTTACATTTCTCAGGTAAAATTACCTCCGAATCAATAAAACAACAATCAAACTGTGTACTTATCTGATCAAAAGTCTGCCGCCCAGTGCCAAACCTTTCAGGACATTCATCTCTCCAATGGCCCGGCTTAGAACAATTCCAACAAATACCACCACGTGGCTTAGGCACAGGAACTTGACTTTGACCCCCTAATCCAAAAGGTTTCCTATTAAACTTGATATCCGTTGATCCAGTCGCTGCTGGTCTTCCACTCTGTCTCCTGTTGTACGGTTTCTTGCTTCGTCTCTGTCTTGCTCTTGTTTCTGCCTTAATAATCCTTTTTTCATCCTCACTGTCCGAA
Source organism: Hanleya hanleyi (assembly GCA_036873755.1). Taxonomy (NCBI): domain Eukaryota; kingdom Metazoa; phylum Mollusca; class Polyplacophora; order Lepidopleurida; family Hanleyidae; genus Hanleya; species Hanleya hanleyi. The sequence goes on from JAVTVY010045385.1 coordinate 12,881, forward strand.
GCCAGCTCATGTTGAACATACTCGTTTACAGTTGCCCATCCAAACTCCGATTTATCAGCTAATTTGATGAGCTTCTGTCTTTCGGTAATAACATCCATACCTTCCTTCAGAGCCGTTCTGGCTTTCTCCAACTTGTCCCCACTGGGTCGTTTTCCATCCGTAACTTGTAGGCATTCGTATGCTGTATCTAAGGAATCTTCCATCTTCAAATTAACTTTGTATTGTTCTTCATTTGAACGTTTCTTGAATTTTGGCATATTCTCCACGAGTCGCATTTTCTTAATATCCGAAACCGTAGAACTTTTCATCTCTTCTTGATTCATCAACAACTCCTCTTTCATGCTATTGAATTTAGCAGAAACCAAATCAGACATCTTTTCTAGCACTACATCTGTCATAGAAGACACTTGAGCTTTCACTACGGTTTCCATGTTCAAAGGTACAGAATGTTCTTCGCGCACTTCGCTTTCCATGTTGTTGCAAAACAAATCTCGAACGAGAAAAAAGAAAACTGTTGTGCAGACGCCGAAAGCACCGACTAGAATAATTCCTACATATTCTTTCCATGCCGACAACACAAATTTATAAAATCGGGGCATGTGTTCCGAATGAGGTATCGTATTGGAGGCAAAGTCCGGTCTTTCTTTACGAAGTGACAGGCCTAGCCAGTATATAGTAAAATATGTCCAGTCAGCATTTGAACCATCAATTAATTTTAACACATGCATCACAGCAAAAGTTTTCAACTTAGCAACTAAGCATTGTAAATTTACCCCGCCTTCAAGAAAATGATTGAATAAGACATTTCTACGAATACCCTCGGGCTTTCCATTCCACATAAATTTGAAAGTCAATCGATTACACTTGTTCACAAATGCGTTAGAAACAAAAGTTGATTGCACCATAAACCAAATACCGGCTAAAGCTACACAGTTGACAAACAGGGCCCTTCCCCTAAGGGTAAGATCTCTATATTTCGAAAAATCAAGGACCTTTTCTAGTTTTGACAGTCTCAACTGGCTATTTAACTCATCACAGTTTTCCCCAAAATATACTCCACATATCTTAGCCGAGCTGACAACACTTAAACCAGGCGGGAGGCCGGATCCATCACCCTTTCCAATAGGCAAAACAGTACTTTTAACAATACTCAATTTTGCCCCTGAAGCATCTTCAAAACGATGTGACAAGTTAACAACACCACCAACAGATTTTTTGTCTGATACAATAGCTGTCGTGTCATCAGCAAAGGCAGAAATCTTAGTCGCTCTTTTACATCCTGGCAGCTTAATACCGCTTATATTGCTACTAGTTCTCACTGAAGATACAAATGGTTCCAACGTCATGACATATAGCAAAGGCGATATCGCGCAGCCTTGTCTTACACCACGTGACAATGTGAATGATTCAGTTAGAAATCCATTTACAATTATATTACTGGATATTCCCGAATACAACAGGCAGGCGTATCCACTTACAAAAACTAGGGCCGAAGCCATACTGCTGTAAGCAGCGAAACATAAACTCCCAGTCAACTCTGTCAAAGGCTTTTTCTTGATCAAGATTAATAAAATATGCATGTAAGTCATTTTGTACAACATAGTCATAAGAATTACGTAATAAGTGAATATTATCAAAAATGTTTCTACCAGCTATCCCGCACGTCTGGTCTTGATTTACAATATGTGTAATGACCATTTTTAATCTATTGCACAAGGATTTCGACACAATTTTGTAGTCTACGTTTAATAAACTAATGGGTCTCCAGTTCTTAATGTGTTCAGAGTTCGTTGGGTCTTTACACAATAAAGTAATAAGACCAGTGCGTTGAGTTTTACATAGCAAACCGTTGTCAAAACAATTATTTACAATCATCACAAATGTCTGGCCAATAAGATGCCAAAACTGTAAATAGAATTCGGCCGGCAGACCATCACTTCCTGGCGATTTGTGCGCAGGCATACATTTTAGAGCATCATAACATTCCTGCTCCGTTAAATCCCCCTCGCATAATTGGCTAAGTTCGTCTGATAACGAAGGTAAATCACACAAAAATTCATCTTGAGCTGACTTGTCAGTTTCCTGAGCCGTATACAATTGTTGATAAAAATTTTAACACATTCAGATATAGAACTTTGATCATTATGTAAAACATTATTATCTCGCTCGTGGCACAGTAACTTTCTAATTAATTTCTTTTTTCCTCGGGCTTTCTCTCTTCTAAAAAAATAACTAGTTGGCTTTTCAGCCTGTTCTAAATGTACAGCTTTTGACCGTATCACAGCCCCTCTCATACTTTCCCTCTGTAATGCATTAATGGATGATTTCACAATAGCAATTCTGTCTTTATTCACAACCGGATTAACTTGAAGTGACTGCAATTCTAACTGCAGGTCGTGTAGCTTCTGACGTTTAGCTTTTGCCTTTTGACACGAAATATTTCTAATAACTTGCTTCACATTCGATTTAAAAAGGTCCCACTTATCAGACAATTGCATATTATTATCAGACTCAAAAACATCTTTAAAAACATTTTCAACACTTTTCTTAATTTCATCGTCAGACAGGTGTGAAACATTACATTTCCAAAACCCAGGGCCCATACATATAACATCATCAAATTTGACATCCATATATACACACGAATGGTCAGAAAAGGAAACATGATTTACATCAGACACGATGACACTTTCTTCCATAACGTTAATAACATAAAAACGATCAAGCCTGGTGGCTATTCCCCCACGTGACCATGTATATATCTTCTTATTGGGGTGTTTCGTTCGAAAAATATCTTTTACATCATGGGTGATTTTCAAGGTTTGCATTTCTTCTTTTCCCTCAGAACCTCTGTTACAATTACCACCAGTTTTATCAAGATCAAGGTTTTCCACAAAATTAAAATCGCCCCCCAGTATAATTGGATCACTACCGGCTAAAATATAATCAAGATCTTTAATAAACGTTTTACGTTCAGAAATGTTATTCGGACAATAAACACAGATCAGTTTTACATCAATATCGTGTATCTTTACTGATATCAATATATATCTACCATAAGGGCATCTCTTTACATAATTAATACTACAAGGTACCGAATATCTAATAATTATGCCGACCCCACAGGATTTATTTGTGCCAAAGGCCCATTTGCAATCACCTGGTATATTTAAGTGAGAAGCATCATTGTTCTTCACAAAGTGCGTTTCCTGAACAAACAGAATGTCAATGTTATTTTGGAAAACAAAATCACGTAATTGACCTTTCTTGTCAGTATCCAATAAACCATTCGTGTTTAGTGTCCCGACTCTAAACATAGCACTAGCCATTACAATGAAAAGAAAGCTGGGGAATAGATCCATTGTGAAGTTTTAAATAAACACAGTTCATTGTTTCCGCTCACGTTTCTTTAGTTTTCTCAACAACGCGGCCTGTTTTCTGTACTCAATTAGACTGGTATTGTCTGGTGAGCGCGGTGTTGGTGTCATTATTTCTTGAGTCAAGTTCTTTGTTTTTCCACTGGTTGTTGATTGCGCTTCCATCTCCCTGGGACTGGCGGGCTCAGGTTGAATACTCTCGTGAGGGTCCACATGCATGGCCCCACTTCTCGGCAAATCATTATTCATCACAGGCGGAGATTTAACGTTGCCTGTTGTTTTCTGACGTTTCTGAACCGGTGAGATTGCCGCAGTGCCAATCGTGGTACCACTAGCCGATACAATATGTATCTCTGCTTCCACTGCATTTTCGTTATCCGTTGTAGGATTAGCGCTATCTACTTCCCGAACGTTGGGATAAACTTCCTCAACCTCTTTCCCTTCTTCCATGTTGTTTTCCTCGTCATCACTCTCCTCCGCGTCATCCACATCACTATCAATTTCATTCCCATGAGAATCGTACTTACGTACTTCCATACAAGTGTCACTGTCAGTCTCTTCCACGTCAACGTCAATCTCTGACTCCGCTTCCCTCACATTTTCACGAGGGGCATCAATACGATTTTTAACTCGGGCAGCATAAGACACCGTTCGTGAACAGCATTCTGTCATATTGTGATTCTCAGAGCCACACATTTTGCATTTTTCGGGGCAATTTTGACCAGTATGGGGGTTCTCGTGAGGTGAAAATCCGTCGCAGTTACTGCACCATTTGGATTTACAATCATAGGCTTTATGTCGGGCCTGTCCGCAGGTTCCACACTCCTGGACCTGGCCTGGGTAGGTAAACATCACTATTTCCCCCACTAAAGGTGATGAAGTTTGGCACGTAACGTTTCTGCTTACATCGAAAACGATAGACACGAATGCCAGTTCTACAGTTCGCAAAGTCCGACCCAGAGAGAAACGGTTTCTTGACCCCCAAACACTCACCATACGGCAGCAAGGCATCTCTGATAACACTGTCGTCCATTTCGTCCGGGGCCCAGTGAGCTGTCACGTTCATGTAAACAGAACTTGCTGGTGTGATATTCCACACAGTATCTCCAATCGTAAAATCCGACTTGAGAAGAAGAGCGTTCGCCCCCTCCGAACAAACTCTCAAATAGAAACATTTCTTGTAATAATTCTTCTGGAAGCACAACATATCCTTTCTCAGATCAATAACTTTTGCCAAAAACTCAGTAAAGTCTCTGTGTCCCGCTTGCGAAAACGCTGCTCTATCACTTGTCGCAATTGCAACGGACAATGTACGTCCCGGCTTTGCAGCCTGGTTGTAAACCACAGGTTTCGACATGTCTTAACTTGATTCTAATCTGGCGACTAAGCGCCCCCACGGGCTAACTAAACTTTAACTCTCAGTTAAATTGTTCAGTCGACGAAACCAGATGAAGTCCAAAATATTTTCACTGTGTTGTTGTTGTTGCTGTAAACGGACAATTTAAACATACGTCTGCTCACTCTCGCGTCTACAACTCAACCTCCTTGTTTCGTCTTTTCCCATCTGTTCATCAAGATTATAGGAGAAACCCTGAACAAATCTTCTAACAATGTAGCAACATAATCATGAAAATGTTTGAACACCATCCGTCGAGCCGGAATCGAACCAGCGACCTAAGGATGACAACTTTCAATGCATCTACAGTCCTCCGCTCTACCAACTGAGCTATCGACGGCTGATCCTTCTTCCGAAAGTCTGCGTTTCAGTCCCAAGCTTTTCTACAGGTATGTGTTTTTTTCTGTGTGTTCATCAGGGATACTGGCAATGTGCGCTGTTATAAAAACCAAACAAACAGCTAAAGTGTAAAAAAAAACACGACCCCGACGAGACTCGAACTCGCAATCTTCTGATTCGAAGTCAGACGCCTTATCCATTAGGCCACGGGGCCTCCATAAATACCGAGGAGAATTTCTTGTTTCACTCATAGGCCTGATATTGGATTCGATGCTGGGAAATTGAGTGATAACTCTTCTAGAAGTTATGATTATTTTGACATCTGACTGAATAACATCACAATCAAATTGGCGGACTAATTCAGTGTCAGAGATATTAGGGTGCAGCCCACACTTCAATTTCAGGCACGATTAACTCTGCAGTTGTGCGTAGGTGCGATCAACAAGCAATTGTTCTATCCTCGTTCGGAGAAACGGTTACGTCCAACAGGGTAATACTATAGATATCAGTTAGTAGAAAGGCTAGAAGAATTACAATGCTGTCAAATACGGGAGACCTTCCTTATTATGAAATCTGGGAGGGGCCACTTTGTGCGAAAAAGTGGCGGATGTGGACTGCACCCTTATACAGCATATGGACGATATGTCTTCTCAAAGTAATTCTCAAGACTATAATGTTGACAAATTGAGATATAAGTTTAAGCTTCATGAACCCAGGACGTAAAAACATACGAGCGAAAAGATTACTACTGATGAAGTCAAGCAAAGGAAAAAATTAACCGCCCAACGTGGGGCTCGAACCCACGACCCCGAGATTAAGAGTCTCGTGCTCTACCGACTGAGCTAGCCGGGCTATTTGTACATACCAACCTGACATTATTTTCTTCTGATACAAGTCTGTTTTTAACCTCAGCTTTTCTGCAAATCTGAGTTTTAGTCTCCAGCTTCTGCAAGCCTTAGTGTTTCAGTCCCCATTTTTATACAGATTTGTGTTTAGACCCCAGCTTTTCTGTAAATCTTCGTTTCAGTCCTAAGCTTTTCTACAGGTATGTGTTTTTTCTATGTTCGTTAGGGGTACTGGCACTGCACGTTGTTATAAAACCCAAACAAACAGCTGAAGAGTAAAAAAAAACGATGCCAACGAGACTCGAACTCGCAATCTTATATATATATGTAAACACACTGTTTTCCATCAATTCATAGAAAACTATCACATAGTAGAAAGATAAAAACAATGTTTTCTAATAATGAGTGCAATGTACATGGAGTTGAAACGTTGCAGATTACTTCATCACCGTCGATATTGACAGGTAGGTTCTGTTTGAGAAACTTCCTTTTGAATGTTTCGAAGTCATATTTGGTATTGTAATAAAAATTAGACTTCATATGATTTCATTGCGGGCACACCAAACACAGAAATGAACTACATTAATCAGGTATACATACATTGCTGTTTCGTCTTTTCCCATCTGTTCATCAAGATTATAGGAGAAACCCTGAACAAATCTTCTAACAATGTAGCAACATAATCATGAAAATGTTTGAACACCATCCGTCGAGCCGGAATCGAACCAGCGACCTAAGGATGACAACTTTCAATGCATCTACAGTCCTCCGCTCTACCAACTGAGCTATCGACGGCTGATCCTTCTTCCGAAAGTCTGCGTTTCAGTCCCAAGCTTTTCTACAGGTATGTGTTTTTTTCTGTGTGTTCATCAGGGATACTGGCAATGTGCGCTGTTATAAAAACCAAACAAACAGCTAAAGTGTAAAAAAAAAACACGACCCCGACGAGACTCGAACTCGCAATCTTCTGATTCGAAGTCAGACGCCTTATCCATTAGGCCACGGGGCCTCCATAAATACCGAGGAGAATTTCTTGTTTCACTCATAGGCCTGATATTGGATTCGATGCTGGGAAATTGAGTGATAACTCTTCTAGAAGTTATGATTATTTTGACATCTGACTGAATAACATCACAATCAAATTGGCGGACTAATTCAGTGTCAGAGATATTAGGGTGCAGCCCACACTTCAATTTCAGGCACGATTAACTCTGCAGTTGTGCGTAGGTGCGATCAACAAGCAATTGTTCTATCCTCGTTCGGAGAAACGGTTACGTCCAACAGGGTAATACTATAGATATCAGTTAGTAGAAAGGATAGAAGAATTACCATGCTGTCAAATACGGGAGACCTTCCTTATTATGAAATCTGGGAGGGGCCACTTTGTGCGAAAAAGTGGCGGATGTGGACTGCACCCTTATACAGCATATGGACGATATGTCTTCTCAAAGTAATTCTCAAGACTATAATGTTGACAAATTGAGATATAAGTTTAAGCTTCATGAACCCAGGACGTAAAAACATACGAGCGAAAAGATTACTACTGATGAAGTCAAGCAAAGGAAAAAATTAACCGCCCAACGTGGGGCTCGAACCCACGACCCCGAGATTAAGAGTCTCGTGCTCTACCGACTGAGCTAGCCGGGCTATTTGTACATACCAACCTGACATTATTTTCTTCTGATACAAGTCTGTTTTTAACCTCAGCTTTTCTGCAAATCTGAGTTTGTCTCCAGCTTCTGCAAGCCTTAGTGTTTCAGTCCCCATTTTTATACAGATTTGTGTTTAGACCCCAGCTTTTCTGTAAATCTTCGTTTCAGTCCTAAGCTTTTCTACAGGTATGTGTTTTTTCTATGTTCGTTAGGGGTACTGGCACTGCACGTTGTTATAAAACCCAAACAAACAGCTGAAGAGTAAAAAAAACGATGCCAACGAGACTCGAACTCGCAATCTTATATATATATGTAAACACACTGTTTTCCATCAATTCATAGAAAACTATCACATAGTAGAAAGATAAAAACAATGTTTTCTAATAATGAGTGCAATGTACATGG
>JAVTVY010045386.1:0-19765 GCA_036873755.1 Hanleya hanleyi
GGAGATCCCCGAGAAGTTGCGAATGATAGGCTCTGACATTTTCACTGACAGCGGGTACGGCGCATCACGTTGGGCACACCGGTTCTCGTCAGATCACCGAAGTTAAGCAGCGTTGAGCTCGGTCAATACTTGGATGGGTGACCGGGTGCTGTACAGACTGGGCCGATCAGTGTCCAGAATAATAGGAACTGTGGACACTCTCGTGTTCTGGCACATGTAGGCACCGTCGTGATATGACTAAAACGACGTTAAATCCTACTCACTCACTCACTCACTCCACTGACAGCGAGTGAAGCGAGCTCACAGCTGGTCAGACACGGTTACTTCCCCCCGCTTCGCCAGATCATTTGAAATAATTTCACCGGGATTTCAAGGCTGTCTTCTGGACTATCATAGTACATCCTAGGAAAGTTTCAACGTTGAATTCACTCTGGTAAGCAAGTCGCACGCTATTTCACTCACGTACAGACAAGTTACTATCATATCAAAGTTAGTCACGTGTCAGTCAGGAATGCTGAGACATTAAAGGGGTAAGCAAGCGTCTTTCGTTACATAAACATCGCAAATAATGACTGGTGGCTACTATGGTTTCTGGTCAGGCAAATTTGTGCACATCATCGATGGGCCATCGCTATCGCCTTCGTTTAGCAATCATGCGATGTATACCACAAAACCGTGTTAACGGGCAACCATTTGATATAATTATTGGCACAGCAATTTTCTATAAAACAGCTAAATCTCGCTTGCAAAGTTTACATACGCTTTGGACTGACGCTCTAGTTTGAGTAATCGCGTGTTCCTGAAGATTCAATTCCTTAGCAACCTTAAGATTCATTCAAAGAAAAAACTCGTACTTGCTTGTCAGCTGTGGAATGTATAGCTCCCACGTTAAAGCCGATAGGCTGAGAGCTCTAAGAAATAAAAGCTTTCGTAATCTGTCAGAATTCACTTCACATCAAGGAAGTCCTCTCCATTAAAAATAGTTTCGCCCCATTTGCCTCAGTGAACAATATTTTTGGTCCAAAATTGATATGCACGTATTATCGACCAAGAAAATGTCACCTCAAATTGTTATTTTTACCTGCGGCACGCAGGTCTACGAGAGGCTCGCGTTGTTGTTGTTCTTCTTGTTCTTGTGACTTTTTGAAATACGCATGCGCTAAGAGAGTGTGATCTCTGCCACACTTTTCTTTTCAACCTCACATGACAACACTGTCTTCAGGCAAGTTTGAATTCATTTTGCAACTATATTCGGTGAAATGAATTATTGCTTCGTTGATTTCCGTTCAGACTTCAATTCTCTTACGTCAGTCGCTGTCGGTCGTCACATCAGTCACTGTCTTCAGATATTACCATTTTCATTGAACAGTATGCACATGTATATACAATTTAAGATCCTTGTATTTCTTATATACCAAAGAAGATGAGCTGCAACCTTGTCAGTGGTTCAGCTAATTTGCATACAGTCACAGGCGACTGTCTTAGAAAGTAGAAAAATAAGTTTACTACTTCTAGTAATCATTTTATCTACCCAATCTAGATAAAACCCAAATTGGTGAAGAAGCATAACAAGTAACACATTATCATTATGATTAACATTGAATAATACTTTGTATCAAATTATAGATCATGCATCATGAAAACAAACGCAACAATTACGTTTCAGAAGTAAGCGGAACAACTCAGCAACTTTCACTGAATAAAGATGTTTAACTTTACCCCCAAGGAATTCGCATATATGGGAATATGTTTTGAAAGGAAGAATAACTTAACCCTCTGTGGGAATCGAAACAAAGACCCTCCAATCCCTGGACTTGCACTTAATGTCTTAGCTATACCGACTCATTGATAATACTCAAAACTGACTTTATGCGCAAACGGTTTTATAATACATGACTATGTAGTATTTAATGAGTCAGACAACCCTATGCGCGTACAGCACATCATAGTTGTGCAGTTATATTCACATCATAGTTGTGCAGTTATATTGTGTACTTTCGGTTACAAGCATGAAATTTGGCACATAGCTATTTCGAATGATCCTCTTTCGGAACACAGTCCCTCTATCCTCATTCTCGCAAGCCAGGGCCTTGCTTCGCTAGTATTGATGTTCTCGTCCTCTTCCGCGCTCATAATCCCTTTAGAATTGCATTAATCACTTCCGTAAAATCAATACTTATGTGTATCAGCAGACAATGGGCAGAAACATGTTGCATTTGACATCATTCTCTCAAGTCAGAGCCCATTTCTGCCAGAACTTACTGGTTCTACATTTCACAATTTACGTTACTTTGTCAATCAGTTTTACGAATGAAATTACGTCATATATTAGCAGATACTGACCATAAAAGCGATCTATTTGACCTCGTTGTCAAAAGCTAGGACCTTGATTTCCTTGAGAGTGTTTAAAATTTATTTTGATGCTTAGATACCTTTCATATTGACTTGGAAGTCATTTTCGCGAATGCAATAATTTGATGTACCAAAAGATAATAACGAGAATTCGACATGATTCTCTTATACACACAAACCTTGTTTAGTGAACCAACCCTGAAATTTCGCACTTAAATCACCTTCCGAATGACTTAATGACAAACATATTCGCGAATTGATTATAGGGAGATATCCATAGATACTGACAAGAAATGTTTCTTATTTGCAGAATTTGATTTAAAAAAAAAAAACTTAATAAAATTATCAACCTTCGAAAAGGCTTGACCAAACATGTCGGATGAGGTGATATCTCCTAAGAATGAAATAGGTAATCATTTGTATAGAAGGAGCAAACCATGTATTGATATTGGCTTGCTGCATGGAAAAGAGTGTCAAGGTACCGTATTTAGTTTGCAGATGATAACGTACATAAATGCAGAAACTTAATTTATTATTCTAATCGAATATCAAGACTGTCACAGGCCTCAATTTGAATCGTGAAAAATGTCATTATGCCTCTTGAACAGTTCGATAAAGCCTTCAACCCCATTCCATAGTTTCACAGATCAAAGTGATAGACCTGATAATAAATTCATTGAAAATTAACTTTGAAGGAAATATAAATTTTCCATTTTGCTCGGCAAAGTAAGCGAGAAGAGAGACTGAAGAGCGTAGATGTTCGCGCTATGACTAAATCCTTGAAATTTGTTTGGATTTCCAAATATTTGAAAGCCTTTTTGATTAGCAAAAATCAACGGCTGAACCGAATGTTTTGAAATTTGGAATACACGATACTTGTACCAAGGCATTGCCAAAGCGATCATTGTGACTTCGTCTGTCAATTCAGTATAGACGGCACGGACCAGTCAACATCGTCGGATTTTGAACGTGGAAAGCGAATATATATATGGTGTCAAACCTATTAGTCAATTCCTACAATTGTGGGTTAGAAGTTGAAAATTACTTCCCTTGGCATGAAAACACTTGCAGATGGCGCTTTTTTTTTACAATTACCACTACCTCCGCCGATATGTCTTTCACTGTATTATTGCCACTGCCGCAGGTTTTGACTACAATGTAGTCATTTCTCACTTGTTTACACTATAGCTGACTGCTGACATGTGTGTCCCATTAACGTTGCAACTGCCACCATATGACCTAAATAGGTAGCGACACGGATCCGTTGCCGATGTGTCGACCATTTACGCTAGGTTTCTCCTTGTAACTCTCAATCTTTGGGTTCGCCGAGAGACTTATCGTTTCTGCAACTAACCTACTTGTCTAACACTACTGGAGTTGGAGCTCTGATCAATTATCTATTGGAGCGATATGCAGGTGGGAAAAAGTGACGACGTCTGGCGACTAAAGAGCAACCATAGGACTTTCCAGGAAAGCTTCCCTCGGCACCTCACATTCAGACCCGAGAATACGGTGGATTCTCAGACGTAGCCTCAGTATCTCAGTCGCGCTTTTAATGTGGGTGTTCATGTGGAGACTATGACGTATCCACATGGCCCCTAGCACCGTCTTAAGCGGAACTAGATACGCTAGCTCGGGAGCTGTGATGACAGATCAGCTCAAAAATAACTCATCTGATGTTAATGGATGAGCGTCGAGGATGTCTGATGGAGTAAACGCCTCAGCACGGGGTAAACCTGGTAAATGCAAGAATACCCAGAACAACTGTAATGCCCGACGTCGTACGGCTTAAACTTCCAACCAAAACAATAAACCTACATAAATTTGTCGAATGACATGTACAGAAGGCTGGCCTCGGAGACTAACAGTCCACCAGCAGAATCCTACCATATACAGATAATAAATTGGCGAGGTAGGACACATTGATGACGTTTGACGACTAAAGTGTAACCATATGACACTACAGGAAAGCTTCCCTCGGCATCTCACATTCAGATCGGAGAATACGGTGGATTATCGGACGTAGCCTAAATATCTCAGCCGCGCTTTATGGAACGCTTGCAAAGCTTCTCTCCAGTCATTCTCTGGGATATATCTGCAAGCATAACACTTCAGTCAGCTAGCGAATGGTGGAACTTGGAAGAAATGCTTTTCCGTATTTATCTTCTTATATCGAGTCAATTTTGTACGCACACGCCCATCTTGTCAAACTAGATGTTCAACTATAAATTGAATTGCAGATGAACAAGATCTAGCTCATTTCACTGGCAACAAACAAAATCACCTTTGTCGAGAATTTTTCATTCTTTGCTCTGCTGTACTGAAGACCGGACAAGGCATGCCTTAACTTGGTGTTAAGTTCTTGGTACATGAAAGATTGACCGGCTATTCCAAGATATGGTATCCCATCATCTTCTCCGGTCTTATTCGCGGTTTGTTCTAATTGCTAAGCTACAGCTCGATGGAAGCTGATGTAAAATCAAACGCGGCATACAGCGGCTGTGGGGTAAGATGCCGGCGTACTGATAATAAGTCCGGTCACCTCACAGACACATGCCAATATTCTGACTTAATAATGCATCCGATGAACCAAGAATGATTCCTGTGATGATTTGTTTCTCACCCACGCTGTTATTGTAGTTGTTGTTATAACGCCATATAAATGCCTTGTATGTGGCGTTGCATGGATATGACGCTATGGTGTTTGCTGACAAAAACGTTGTAATTTCGTCGAATCTAGTGAAATCTTCAACAAATATATGTGAAATCCGGTCGTCGTGGGTGGGGGGGGGGGGGACTATGACGTCTCCAATGCTCACCCATTCATCAAGTAGCCTAATAATGAGTAAGCAATAAAACCAACAACTTATGTTGAACCTCCTGTTGCTTTAGTCGATCTTTCAAACAGGTAAATTCTCTCTCTTATGTTCGAAGCTCCGCCCTTTCTCTCTTGTTCTACTCAAGATCTCCCAGCAGACGAGACAGTTCAAATTCCGCGCGTCTTATCGAAAGGGAGACGACTCTACCCTGTTTATATCCATATTCTGTTTGGAATTTTAGAGAACTTTAGTTCACTCTGTCTGTTAGTTTCCGTGTTTCAATGCATCCACTGAAAATGTGGAACGCAAACCAGTCAACATTAACTAGTGTTAACATTTTGAAAGACGTACCTCCTATTTTGTGTATGAATGAATTTTTTCTTTAATACAAGTTTCCGACAGAATCAAGGGCAAGTCATATCAAAATATACATCTACACATGTTGCTGTTGATATACGTTTACCAATCATTTCATAAAAATGAATTAGGGCCTAAATTTGAGTCCAAATATTTTAGTTAAATATCCTATTTAACATTCAAAGTTGGACAGGCTAACTTTTTTGATTGATCGTGTAGTACGGTACAAGACCGTCTTGCAATGTCCATTAATGAGGAATAACAATAATATGTGTATGCTTTTCGTTATTTTTGCATTCTGCGACTAATGTTATTAGCGTAAAGCTCCCGCCTTATTATGAGGCGCCGTTTGTGACAATATTGTCAACGACAAATATATAGAGTTAAAACCAAAATTATAAAGTCGCCGTTTGTGAAAATATTGTCAAACACAAATATATAGTTAAAACCTTTGTAAATATATATAAAACGAAATAAATAGGGCCTATATATAAAGTTATTTTTTTTAATTTTTATAAATATTTTTTTAACATAAATAACGATAGGAAGTTAAGACGTTAAATTTAACGTAAATATAAAGTACACGAACAAACTTAAATAAAGTGTACATGTAAACCGGATATGCCCAAAGGAAGCTGCGCAATCGATGTGCGCGCGAGTAATACTGGTTAATCAAAACAGCAACTGAGTTCGGAAGCGAAACTATGACAGCGGTGAAAACCACTCGCATGTCACAGATGTGGCGAATCAAACAATAAGATCACGTACCTGAACATATTTCAGCTCACTGCCATAATGATTTGGTAAAGGCCGCTTCCAATTTTCAACAATTACTGTTATCATTTACAATCGTACCAAACGCTATATAGACGATCTTCTCGCTGTGGATAATCGCTATATAAATGACGCAGTGAAGGATATATATCCACCTTCACTGGATTTGAAGGAAACTACAGATAGCCCTACAGGCACATCTTATTTAGATCTCTATCTCTATAAAAATGAAGCGGGCATTCTCTCTCTTCGACTTTATGACAAAAGAGATGATTACAATTTCGATATCGTAAACTATCCCTTTCTGGATAGTAATATTCCAGTGGGACCTGCATATGGCGTATACATATCTCGCTTAGTAGCATTTGCTAGATCCTGTGTTAAATGTGATGATTTGAATCAACGTCACAAAAACATTGTTGCAGAAACTTATAAAACAGGGCTATTCCACCAAGCGCCTCCACTCAAAGTTTCTCAAATTTGGCGATACATATCGCATGCTGATAGCAAAATACGAGCGTAGCGTGCAAGATCTATGGCGTTACGTTTCGTAACTTGTGTCTAATTCCGCTTAACCCGGGGTTAGGGGCCGTATGAACCCATGTACTTCAATATCCTCATGGTACTCATATGAACAGTCACAATCAAAGCGTGACTGAGGCACATCATTTTTAGATGACGACTCTATAACGAATATTATGGATTAAGAATACTGATGAGCGATACGGATTTGATATTTTGGAACATCATGATGTCTTGCCGGCATCATTGAAAATTGTTGACCGCTTCTCTCTTGCAGGAAACAAGCCTATGTTTATGTATACTTTTGTCTTTTTGAATTTGGTGCTAATACCGTTATATGGAAATGGAATAGGTCTTTGGATTATGGACGCGGATATTCTCTAATGGACGACGGCTGGATTATGAATGACGGACTAGACGCTTGTAATTCAGAGTTAGCACATCAATTAGATATAAATACATCTACTTATAATCACCATAAGATATCCTAGCCTGCAGCCAATATCACGGCCTGTCCCTTAGATGTTCAATCTACGATTCCGCCGGCCAAGTCGCTGGTTGCTATTTGCCGCATAAAAACATCAACAGAAGTTGAAATAAAACATGCGCAATAACGATGCATTAATTATGCCCAACACAAATATTAGGCAATTTGAAATCATACTGAATATGAGCATATTTCATTGATCAGAATATGATCATTCATAGCCTAGTTATAGGATTTGGAATTATATTGTCGTTTTGTATATTTTATCGTTTTTCGATAATTTCCGAATTTCCAAACAAGACAAAATTTGCAGGGAACTTGGTATAAGTACAGCGAATGTGGAAACTAATGGGTCATGAGGAACCGGTTGCACTATGCTTGTATCATCAAACGTACCGCTCTCAAATTATGAAAGAACCATGGCGTATACTGTGGGAACCACCAGTGTGGATTGTACTGTTGCGTTCACCGTTCCTCGTTTTCATTATCGAGATCATTTATTACAGCATGATACGCTTACTTGATCTCAAACTTTTTAGGTTTTAAGTTAGTATAACGTAAGTAGAATAAAATAAACTGTTGATATTCGTAAGCGCTAGGTACTGGGTTCAATCCCTGGCCGGGTCATACCAAAGACTTGAAAAATGAAACTTGTTGCTTCCTCGCTTACGCTCAGTATTAAGAGGATAGAACAAGGACGGTGTCAGTATAATGTGACTGAGTGGGGTGTCATATTTGCCTACGGAATGATATTTCGGTGGGACAGCAGTATAAAATGGCAGCATTAGATCTGCTCGGTTACAAGTAGTTAACCACACCCCTCCCACTCACCTCCCTTCCCTTCCCCGTCGTGATATAGCTGAAAAAATGTTGAAAGCGACGTTAAACCCTATTCACTCACTCGTCAGCGTATATAATAGGTTAATACCGATGCCCGTCAAGAACCCCACGCGTATTGAAGATCAATTAGCGATTAGCACGCAGGGGTAAAACGGCTTCGACTGATTCCTTAGTTACTAGTAACAGCTTCGAGGCAGCGCAAAAGTGAAAAAAGGCCAATCTAGTATTCTTCATGAGCCATTAGTTTCCACATTCGCTGTACTTATACCAAGTACAAATTTTCGTCTTGTTTGAAAATGCGGAAATTATCGAAAAACGATAAAATATACAAAAACGACAATATAATTACAAATCCTATAACTAAGCTATGAATGGTCATATTCTGATCAATGAAATATGCTCATATTCAGTATGATTTCAAATTGCCTAATATTTGTGCTGTGCATAATTAATACATCGTTATTGCGCATGTTTTATTTCAACTTCTGTTGATGTTTTTATGCGGCAAATAGCAATCAGCGACTTGGCCAGCGGAATCGTGGTTTGAACATCAAAAGGACAGGCTATGATATTGGCTGCAGGCTAGGATATCTTATGTTGATTTATAAGTAGATGTACTTATATCTAATTGATGTGATAACTCTGAAGTACGATTGTAAATGACAACAGTAATTGTTGAAAATTGGAATAGGCCTCTACTAAATTATAATGGCAGTGAGCTGAAATATGTTCAGGTACGTGATCTTATTGTTTGATTCGCCACATCTGTGACATGCGAGTGGCTTTCACCGCTGTCATAGTTTCGCTTCAGAACCCAGTTGCAGTTTTGATTAACCAGTATCACTCGCGCGCACATCGATTGCGCAGCTTCCTTTGGGCATATCCGGTTTACAATACAATACAATACAATATGTTTATTGCACGACTCGTAAAATGGTACAAGTATGGCAAACAAAACAATATAATTACTATGGTACTTTAGCAACGTAGTAATTATTAGTTAGTATGGTTTGAACCAACAGTGTGGGTTAGTAGTAATTCTAGGACATAACATAGAAGTTGCCAGTGTGTTGATGTATAAACTCTAATTAAGAAGTGTCCAGCCGGTTTTTTGATGGAGGGTTAAGGTTGAGCCGTGACTGGTACATTTGGTGTACCAGTCTTCCTATTTTTGAAGCATTGTCTCTGTGGGGATTTAGTATACATGTACACTTTATTTAAGTTTGTTCGTGTACTTTATATTTACGTTAAATTTAACGTCTTAACTTCCTATCGTTATTTATGTTACAAAATATTTATAAAAATAAAAAAATAAAAACTTTATATATAGGCCCTATTTATTTCGTTTTATATATATTTACAAAGGTTTTAACTATATATTTGTGTTTGATATTTTCACAAACGGCGACTTTATATTTTGGTTTTAACTCTATATATTTGTCGTTGACAATATTGTCACAAACGGCGCCTCATACCTTATCGTGCCAGATGTTTGGATATTGAGCGCCTCGTAGAAAGTTACTCTATTCAGTATTCTGTTGTATTGTATTATAGTGCTTCACTCATTGCGTTAATGTTTAGCTTTGTTATGTATATATACTGTTGACATTATTATCGAAGTTTCATCACTTGATAGAATTGTTTTGTAATATACTCATCTGGAGCATAAATTCTTCAAAAGCTAAACATAACAGTAGTAGGGAGGATTGATCTGTTACAGCGACTTTTTCACTGCGCATGCGCGGAATTTATTTTGTGGGCGTGGCTATGTGTGCGCGCATGCGTAAATGAGTTTTATGCAAATGAGGTCATTGGGTTCATTGGGTATATTCAAGATGGCGGCTTGTTTTTGTAGGGTGGGGGTGGTCGGTTTCAAGATGGCGGCTTGTTTTTGTAGGGTGGGGGTGGTCGGTTTCAAGATGGCGGCTTGTTTTTCTAGGTTAGGGGTGGTCGTATTCAAGATGGCGGCATGTTTTTGTAGGGTAGGGGTGGTCGTATTCAAGATGGCGGCTTAAATGTGTTTTTATGCAAATGAGGTCATTGGGTTCATTGTGTTTATTCAAGATGGCGGCTTGTTTTTGTATGGGGTGGTCGTTTTCAAGATGGCGGCTTGTTTTTGTAGGGTGGGGGTGGTCGGTTTCAAGATGGCGGCTTGTTTTTGTAGGGTAGGGGTGGTCGTATTCAAGATGGCGGCTTGTTTTTGTAGGTTAGGGGTGGTCGGTTTCAAGATGGCGGCTTGTTTTTGTAGGTGAGGGGTGGTCGGTTTCAAAATGGTGGACAATTGCACTTGTTTCACCCCTCATTTGCATATTTTCAAGATGGCGGCTTGTTTTTGTAGGTTAGGGGTGGTCGGTTTCAAGATGGCGGCCTATGAGTTTATTTAAATGAGTTGATACTGTTTTCAAGATGGCGGCCTGTTTTTCTAGGTTAGGGGTGGTCTGTTTCAAGATGGCGGCCTGTTTTTCTAGGTTAGGGGTGGTTGGTTTCAAGATGGCGGCATGTTTTTGTAGGTGAGGGGTGGTCGGTTTCAAGATGGTGGCCAATTGCACTGACTTCATTTGCATATTTTCAAGATGGCGGCATGTTTTTGTAGGTTAGGGGTGGTCGTTTTCAAGATGGCGGCTTGTTTTTGTAGGGTGGGGGTGGTCGTATTCAAGATGGCGGCTTGTTTTTCTAGGTTAGGGGTGGTCGGTTTCTAGATGGCGGCTTGTTTTTGTAGGGTGGGGGTGGTCGTTTTCAAGATGGCGGCTTGTTTGTGTGTGTTATGGGTTTTCCCCAGTCATCTTCATTTGCATATGTCGTTTTCAAGATGGCGGCTTGATTGGCGTCTTGTTTGTGTGTGTTATGGGTTTTCCCCAGTCATCCTCATTTGCATATGTTCAAGATGGTGGCTTGTTTGTGTGTGTTATGGGTTTTTCCCAGCCTTCATTTGCAGTCGGTTTCAAGATGGCGGCTTGTTTGTGTGTGTTATGGGTTTTCCCCAGCCCTCCTCATTTGCATATGTCGGTTTCAAGATGGCGGCTTGTTTTTGTATGTTAGGGGTGGTCGTTTTCAAGATGGCGGCTTGTTTTTGTGTGTTAGGGGTGGTCGTGTTCAAGATGGCGGCCTGTTGTCCGCTGAAAATATGCAAATGAGGTCTTTGCCACTGTCGTTTTCAAGATGACGGCCTGTTTGTGTGTGTTAGGGGTGGTCGTTTTCAAGATGGCGGTCTGTTGTCTGCTGAAAATATGCAAATGAGGTCAATGGGCTATAAAAGGAGAGTTCATTTTTTAGGGCCAGGGTGTATTCAATCTGACTTACCTGACCTGTCTCCCAGCCAGCCAGCCAGCCAGCCAGCCAGCCACGCAGTCAGCACAGCCATCCATTTACTTTTTCGAGTAAGCATGAGACGTGGAGCAGATTTTCCCTTCGACCCAGCAGCACCTCCGGTTGAAGTCTTGCCTGAAGAGGTACGTGTCAGGGCCATTTATCAACGACACTGGGCTACCATACGCCATTGTTTTCATCGTGATCGTCGTCTTTTGGACTTATACAATTTTCGCCTGGAGCACCTCACGTATCTCATGTCCATCAGATGGATCGGATTCAAGATGGTGGCTTGTTTGTGTATGTTAGGGGTGGTCGGTTTCAAGATGGAGGTGGTCAATTACACTTTCCCGATCCCCAGCATTTCACTTTCCCGATCCCCAGCCTTCATTTGCATATTTTCAAGATGGTGGCTTGTTTGTGTGTGTTGTAGGTGGTCGTGTTCAAGATGGCGGCCTGTTATCCCCTGAAAATATGCAAATGAGGTCTTTGGGTTTTTGCCAAAAATGACACCTGTTGGTAGCAGGTGCGTTTCAAAATGGCGGTCGGTGTGAGTGAGTGTAAAATCGGACGGCGTGAGTGCAAAATAGATTCACCCACTGAGCTGTGTCACCATTGCCCAAGCATTAAAAATTACTTATTATTTTTTCGATAAAGCCCTTTTAATTTTTAGGGCACTATGATAAGACTGTAACCCATAGTCTACACGTAATTTTTTTAAGCCAAGAAAATCAATTTATTTTCCATGTACCTGGGTTTTTCATACAATCTTACACGAACCTTACGGGTTTAAAAATAACTAAAAACCAGCATTCCATTGTGGCAGTCCATCAAAAATTCACGTGTGTTTCATTATGAATTATAAACGTGTATCATTTTACAATACATACCAGTCCCCCGTAGAATTTTTAGTTCTAATTCATCTCACATAAATCAGGCACTCGTATGATGAATTCAAACAAGTCTTGTTGACGAACTATTGAGAACAAGTGTTGAAAAAACATTTACCATACACATTTATTGATCTTGAGAGCGTATAATTGTATTACAAAAAAAAATTCAGAGTTTTTTGACTGTTAATTGTATTTAAAAAAATTCAATACTCAGATATAATTGTATTAAATTCAATACCCTTGTGAATACGTTCATTCTGTGTTAAAATGCTTCACTTTGATACCTTACTCGACCCGATTGGACCACTAGGGCTCTCCTAGTTCCAAAAAAAAAGGCTATTTTCATTTGGAAATTCATGTGCTAAGTTAGAAGCTCCTCTTTCGAAGGATGAATTGGTTCTGAAAAGAACCGTTATTATTTGATATGGTGTTTTTATTCACCAGGGCAGTTTTCCTGTCTACTGCCCCGTAGTCATCTCTGGGGAGTAGCCTACTTCCCCATCTTACTGATTGAGAAGTATTGGTACGGGTTGTGAGCCCGCACCACGGTCATGTTGTCGTCTTCCTCATCCCGGACCGCTGTCGCCGGAACAGGGTACGGGAGGCCATTGAAATAAATTCGGTCGTCGTGAAGAGGGGGGGGAGGGTGCTGTCAATACCGGTGGCTCCAAAAATATCTCCTCTCCCCGCAGATTTTCATGATGAGAAGGTGGCAGAACATCCGCTGTCGCCGGAACAGGGTACGGGAGACCATTGAAATAAATTCGGTCGGCGTGAAGAGGGGGGGAGGGTGCTGTCAATACCGGTGGCTCCAAAAATATCTCCTCTCCCCGCAGATTTTCAAATACAGCAGCACCCCGGGATGGCTCGGGTGATGTTGTTGTTTGTTTCATCGCTCTCTTCATTCTTCTTGTCAAATTTTTTTGGGTAAGCCGATTCCAGAGGGGACCCTATATATATGCACTTCGCGCGGACGTCGGCGCCAGCATTCCATTGTGGCAGTCCATCAAAAATTCACGTGTGTTTCCTTATGAATTATAAACGTGTATCATTTTACAATACATACCAGTCCCCCGTAGAATTTTTAGTTCTAATTCATCTCAGATAAATCAGGCAGTCGTATTAAAAATTTCAACCATCTAGCCCTTGTTTACGTCGTGATTTTTAATTTTTTACTGGGTTCTCGAGCCGGTACGAAAATACAGAAAACCCGGACCATTAAAAATAAATTCATTTTCGGCATTAAAAATAGAGCCAGTCTATGACTTAATACCCGATACGCGTGCCCTGAAAATTCCAGCCCGTTTCGTTCGTAAGAACTGTAGAAAAATGAAGAAAACAGAGCCTTGGTTTACGGTGAAGAAAAACACAAGCGATGATGCAATTTTTCCAAAGTCACGCGCTGTGTAATCACAGCTCTAGAGGTTTCGTATTAATAATACTAGCGAACGCTAATAAAAACGCGGACGGCCGCGAAAGCAGTTAAGCCAGCTCTAGTGGTTTCGTATGAATAATTTCTCTAGCGGTCGCCAATATGGGGATCACTTATCATTCGATACGAGTGCCCTGAAAAATTTCAGCGCAATTCTTCAAAGGGCCGGGGAGAAAATCATAAAAAAAACAGACCCTTGATTTCAGCGTAACAAACACAGTACGCGCTGTTGTGTATTCAAATTTGTCCGCTCAAACAAACTCCTTGCCGCATTTTTCCTGAATGTCGTTCGTTGAAAATGCCGTTTGTCACTGCAGAGTATCGCCCCCTTATTGCGTTTGGCACGTAAGAGTTATCCCTTTATTTTCTCCGGGTTTTGGCTATTTTTACAGCGGTAGGTATTGTTTGGATAATTATGAGCACTTCATATTCGATGTTAACCATGATAATATTTTATTTTTTATCTTCGTATGAGTCCAGACTATGAATTGATGCACTCGGGACGCGTTTAAAAAATTAATTACAGTGTTAAATATTTTTTCCGGGGTATTTTTTTATTTTAACCCTACCTGGCAAAGCCCAGGCCAGATAGGGTTAACAATGAAAAATTGAATCGCTCTATATACATGTGTGTCGGGCTAATATTTTTGTCATTCTTCAGTATGGCATCGCGGGGCAAAGAGCTCGCGTTCTTTCAAGTGACGTCTAAGGTGCTTCTTAGCGTATATGAACATGAATTACACCTTATCGAGGAACACCCGATCGAAGTGAAATTAATTTTAAGCCTTGACGGGTGGACACAATTGACACGTGTTTTACAAGCCAAAGAACCCGAAGTCGATTTTTTACCTGTCGGTGTGGATGTGTACCTGCGGCGGAGTAGAGAGAAATCATTTTTTCCCCGGTTAGAACAGTGCGGTGGTCACGGAATTGTACTTTGGCCAGCATTATGGGCAGCGCTGAAAACTATCATTAGCCAAGTTGACGCCGTACTCTATCCGGACATCCAATCCACCATCATTACCCGTACACTCACCTCGGATTGTACCCTAATAATATATCCTGATCGCATCGATCTCATTGCCGATGATTCCCGCTGTTGGTGCGTCCCAGAGCCCGCCCGTGTCTCTTTATCTTCCGAAGGCTGGACGACCTTGAAACGTGTGTTATTCGGTCATTTGAATGGAAATACTATCTACCTGGATCACGATGTATACATTTTTCGCGGTCCTTTTTTTGCCCGATTGATCTCTCTCAAACGAGGCGGATTTACGCTAGATCCCGAACTATGGACGGCTTTGCAAAAAATAGTTCCTGTGGTGGATAAAGTATTCTCTGCACACGACCCGCCTCTCACAGAATAGTATAAATACCAGGGGAAGAGACAGTGTGTATCATTTACCGTTGGACATTGAGAGAGCAAGCATGTCGTTTCCACTACGTGCCATCTTGCCTCTTACACACAGTGTGCGCTTATACGTGTATGCAGATAAAGTCAAACTGGCGGAAGACCATCTAGCTATTTATTGGACCCCCGCAGAAATGTTATGGAATCCCGTGACACTAGAGCGTGATGGGTGGAATAAGTTTAAACGGGTATTGCGCGGAGAATTGGACGGAAAGCTCATCCACCTGGATAATGCCATGTACCTCTATACCCTATCCTCCCACCGCATACGTCTAGGCCGGTACAAAGATACGCGCAGTATCAGCATAACTCTCTCTGTGTTTGACGCCTTGAAGAAAATAATGCCTATTGTCGATCAGTTAATGTCACCGGACGATCGATCCCCTCAGCAATTAGCGTGGGTTCGTGCTACAGAAGAGGCGTTCCCTGAACCGGGTGCAAGACTAGCAAAATTTTGTTTCTGTAAGACTACTACAGCCGAGAAAAAAAGGCCTATATGTGGAAAATGCAGAGCGGCTAGATGGTTAGTATCACCCTGGGACGAAGAGGAGACGGACGGGCGAACTCAGTATCACCCCGTGAAGAGATCGACTCACCTGTGACGGAGGCGAGCGAAGTGCGTGATGCGGCGGCAGTCGGGGAACAAGGAGATTCACCAAGTATTAACTGATTTGTATTATAATCCAACGAGTGCAGCTGCCTATAGTGGTGTGGGGGCATTGACTCGAGCGGCCCAAGGCATCAGTCGAAGTGAAGTTCGAGACTGGTTAAAAACTCAGGATACGTACAGTTTACATCGAGCTGTCCGACGTCATTTTCGTCGTAACCGAGTCATTGTGGGAGGCATCGACGCGCAATGGCAGGCGGATTTAGTCGACATGAGTCGATTTGCACCTGACAATAATGGAAATCGATACATATTGACCTGTATCGATATTCTATCTAAATATGCCTGGGTCCTACCCGTGCGTACCAAAACAGGAGAGAATCTCATAGCCGCGTTTCAGCAGATTTTCAAGACGGGGCGCAAACCTCTTTATTTACAAACAGATGAAGGCACAGAATTTCTCAACCGACCCTTTCAAGCCTTTCTTAAGAAAAAGAAGGTATTTTTTTTTCACACGTACAATGAGACGAAAGCATCGGTAGTGGAACGCTTTAATCGCACCTTCAAAGGACGCATGTACAAATATTTTACGGCTCAAAACACGCGACGCTACCTGGATGTACTTCCTCAACTGGTACAAGGCTACAATAGGGCCTATCATCGCAGTATCCAGCGAGCGCCCCGGACTGTGACAGAAGGGAACGAACATCAAGTCCGTGCTACGCTGTACTCCTCCTCCAGTGCACCCCTGACGGCACCCCGTTACAAACGGGGAGATACGGTGCGGATCAGTAAAGTGAAAGGCCAATTTGAGAAAGGCTATTTACCGAACTGGAGTGACGAACACTTTGTCATCGTGCGCCATAAACCTCGACAACCCCACGTCTATCAACTGGAAGATCTACAAGGCGAGAGACTGCAAGGCACGTTTTACGAGGCAGAATTACAACCCATAGTGAAAACACCGAAAGACTACTACACGGTGGAAAAGATTTTGAAAACGGAACGTCGACGTGGGATTCCCTATCATTTCGTCAAATGGCAAGGCTGGCCTCGTTCCTTTAATTCCTGGGTGTCCGGCCGTGACATGAAACGTCTATAAATGCTAACGCCTATCACCACCCGCCTTCAGTGTAGGACTGTACCATGGATAGTACACGTCTACCCGTACTGTTAAGAACACGAAAAGCACAAGTCGGTACTGTGGTGTGTCTAGTCGTGGTGCTGGGTACGTTATTTACCGGTGTGTTCTACGATTTATCGTACGTAATATCCTGTTTCAACACCCTGCGTTCTGCATCATCCACCACGACCACGACCCCACTACCAACCAAGACGTCAAGGGTCCGACACGTCTCAACGCAGACACCTACGTCTACTCCAGCCATCACGTTACCCCGCTATATCCAGCCCACGACCACGATCCGTACGACTACTGCACATCATCATCCTTCTCCATCATCATCATCATCATCCCTGAGAAGCCAGCCTTCCACTCCATCCTCTAGTACTACGACGACACCGCTCAACAGTTTTGAAGTGGACCCCCGTGAATCATACCGTTTACCCCGACAACGGTTTCCCTTCGAGTACTATCCCCTGCGCCGCCAGCCCCGACATTCTAAACGTCAAATCAAACCCTAAAAGAAACGATGGACCCACGATGGCAGCATCCCTTCACGTGCCTCATCGCTGGACCGACCGGGTCGGGAAAATCACATTTTGTTCAACGTCTCATCCAACATGGGTCCGCCCTGATTTCACCGCCTCTAGCGCGTATCCTGTGGTGTTATGGCGCTTGGCAGCCCGCGTACGAGGCACTGGCCCGTGTCCCAGGAGTCACCTTAGTGGAAGGCTTACCGCCTGAAGACATACCCCCAGACACCTTGGTGGTGGTAGACGATCTCATGACGGAAACGGACAGTCGAATCACCCGTCTCTTTACCAAAGGCAGCCATCATCGGCGGTTGAGCATTATTTACATCGTACAGAATCTTTTCAGTAAGAACAAAGAACACCGGAACATTAGTTTGAATGCTCAGTATGTGGTGTTATTCAAAAACCCCAGAGACGCGTCACAAATTACCCACCTGGCCCAACAGATGTACCCTAAGAACACGGCCTTTGTACGAGAAGCCTTTGAAGATGCCACTCAACCTGCGCATGGATATCTCCTCATCGACTTGAAACAAGACACGCCCTCCCCCCTGCGATTGCGTACCTTGATTTTTCCCGGTGAACTACAGACGGTGTACACCCCCAAATGAGAGTATAAAAGAAGAAGACAACGGTGGCTAGCCTTCATTCAAGCGTCATGTCTGCACGCGTACGCAAGCACGCGCCCGCTCTGCGGGTATTACGCAGCGCGCCCCCGGAAGTGGGCCGGGCCCTGGTGCGCGGCGCGGATCGGGATTTGGTACGGTGTTTGTGTGAAGTCGCTCATAATGTATTAAAAGGCAATGTCCCCCTGAGTCCTCTGCAGAAAGGAAAATTGCAACGGCACAAGGCAGGTCTCCGAACGCTGGTCAAGAAGACGGGCAGTGTCAAGCAGAAGAAACAAGTGTTACAGCGAGGTGGATTTCTCGGCGCACTCTTGGCTCCCTTAGCCGCTACTGTACTAGGCCCGTTACTCGGGTCCATCTTGGGACGCTAACATGGAACATACGAAAAAAATGATGCTGGTCGAACCTCGACTGTTACAGAGTTTACAATCTCCCTATCCCGTCCCGGCCACCGTGCAAAAACTCCAGTCTTTGGATGAAGAGATGAATAGTATACTGCAACGTCCATTGCCCGATCACGAGAAAATTCAACTCTACCATCATACGCTGAACCGGTACCAGACGTTTATGGATCAATATAGAGGAAGTAGTACTAGTAGTACACTACCCACCACTACGCCCACTACAGCCCCTCCACCACCACCGTCATCCTCGGCCTCACCTGAGCTGGAACAGGAAGTATTGGCCAGTGTGCCTAAAGCCTACAAGACCAAGGCCCGTTTATTGTTGGATCGGGTGAAACAGAATGCCGATATGGATTGGAATGCGGAAGGAAACCTACTGATTCGCAACCAAGTGGCGCCGGGGTCTCATATCACGGATTTAATCAACGATATGGTGCGTTCTCGCAAACACTCTAATCCACCGGGCTGGGAAGCCTTTGCTCAGGGGTTAAAAGACACGCACACCCCTCAAGAATTGGTAGGAAATCGTGAACGCTGGAAGTGGATGCAAGCCCCCTCTCGACGTCTCTCCACTACCCGGGAACGTGGTGAATGGCAACCGCACACGCCACCCAAAACACCCGCACGGCGGCCACCTACTTCGTCACCTGTTTGGATGCAAGCTCCCTCTCGACTTCCCCCTATCTGGGAACGTGGTGAATGGCAACCGCACACGCCGACCAAAACCCCCGCACGGCGGCCACCTACTTCGTCACCCCTTTTACCACGCCATCCCCTGCAAAGCCCCAGAGCTAAGTCACCGCGACGGTCACAACGCCGAGGTCAGGCGCCCAAGGCCTGGGAGCCCTATTAAAGCCCAGTGCAGAAGCCAGAAAGTTCAGTCGTCATGTTTTACCTGACGTTGCCCAGTAATAGCTCATTCGACGTGTTTCCTGACAACACCTTGACCAAGTATGTCACGCAATTACCCCAACCGTTACATTTACCGGGACGCTGGGAATGTGGACTGGTGGATATTCAATACCCTTATTCATGGTACAACGTACAAGACGGAGAAGTATGGTACGAAGTGACCTACGAAGATAAAGTCTACAAACTCATTCTCCCCCAAGGCCAATACGATACACCGCACACGTTCATACAGGGTCTGAATGGCTTGATGGAGTACAAGGCCCTAAAGTTCAGCACGGGTGATGCAACACGCCTGATATCCTTGGACATCAAGAGAGAGATATTCTTCGATGTCAACGTACACAATGACAGGAGCTCTATCATGCTGACC
>JAVTVY010045387.1:0-19993 GCA_036873755.1 Hanleya hanleyi
ATCTAATACAGCTCAAGCCGGTGATAGGGCTATTACAGCATTGTTTATGGATAATTGCATCTAATACAGCTCAAGCCGGTGATAGGGCTATTACAGCATTGTTTATGGATAATTGTATCTAATACAGCTCAAGCCGGTGATAGGGCTATTACAGCATTGTTTATGGATAATTGCATCTAATACAGCTCAAGCCGGTGATAGGGCTATTACAGCATTGTTTATGGATAATTGTATCTAATACAGCTCAAGCCGGTGATAGGGCTATTACAGCATTGTTTATGGATAATTGCATCTAATACAGCTCAAGCCGGTGATAGGGCTATTACAGCATTGTTTATGGATAATTGTATCTAATACAGCTCAAGCCGGTGATAGGGCTATTACAGCATTGTTTATGGATAATTGTATCTAATACAGCTCAAGCCGGTGATAGGGCTATTACAGCATTGTTTATGGATAATTGTATCTAATACAGCTCAAGCCGGTGATAGGGCTATTACAGCATTGTTTATGGATAATTGTATCTAATACAGCTCAAGCCGGTGATAGGGCTATTACAGCATTGTTTATGGATAATTGTATCTAATACAGCTCAAGCCGGTGATAGGGCTATTACAGCATTGTTTATGGATAATTGTATCTAATACAGCTCAAGCCGGTGATAGGGCTATTACAGCATTGTTTATGGATAATTGTATCTAATACAGCTCAAGCCGGTGATAGGGCTATTACAGCATTGTTTATGGATAATTGTATCTAATACAGCTCAAGCCGGTGATAGGGCTATTACAGCATTGTTTATGGATAATTGTATCTAATACAGCTCAAGCCGGTGATAGGGCTATTACAGCATTGTTTATGGATAATTGTATCTAATACAGCTCGGTGATAGGGCTATTACAGCATTGTTTATGGATAATTGTATCTAATACAGCTCAAGCCGGTGATAGGGCTATTACAGCATTGTTTATGGATAATTGTATCTAATACAGCTCAAGCCGGTGATAGGGCTATTACAGCATTGTTTATGGATAATTGTATCTAATACAGCTCAAGCCGATGATAGGGCTATTACAGCATTGTTTATGGATAATTGTATCTAATACAGCTCAAGCCGGTGATAGGGCTATTACAGCATTGTTTATGGATAATTGTATCTAATACAGCTCAAGCCGGTGATAGGGCTATTACAGCATTGTTTATGGATAATTGTATCTAATACAGCTCAAGCCGGTGATAGGGCTATTACAGCATTGTTTATGGATAATTGTATCTAATACAGCTCAAGCCGGTGATAGGGCTATTACAGCATTGTTTATGGATAATTGTATCTAATACAGCTCAAGCCGGTGGTAGGGCTATTACAGCATTGTTTATGGATAATTGTATCTAATACAGCTCAAGCCGGTGATAGGGCTATTACAGCATTGTTTATGGATAATTGTATCTAATACAGCTCAAGCCGGTGATAGGGCTATTACAGCATTGTTTATGGATAATTGTATCTAATACAGCTCAAGCCGGTGATAGGGCTATTACAGCATTGTTTATGGATAATTGTATCTAATACAGCTCAAGCCGGTGATAGGGCTATTACAGCATTGTTTATGGATAATTGTATCTAATACAGCTCAAGCCGGTGATAGGGCTATTACAGCATTGTTTATGGATAATTGTATCTAATACAGCTCAAGCCGGTGATAGGGCTATTACAGCATTGTTTATGGATAATTGTATCTGCTAATACAGCCTGCCGGTGATAGGGCTATTACAGCATTGTTTATGGATAATTGTATCTAATACAGCTCAAGCCGCGATAGGGCTATTACATTGTTTATGGACAATTGTATCTAATACAGCCTGCCGGTGATAGGGCTACAGCATTGTTTATGGATAATTGTACCTAACAGCCTGCCGGTGATAGGGCTATTACAGCATTGTTTATGGATAATTGTATCTAATACAGCTCAAGCCGGTGATAGGGCTATTACAGCATTGTTTATGGATAATTGTATCTAATACAGCTCAAGCCGGTGATAGGGCTATTACAGCATTGTTTATGGATAATTGTACCTAAATACAGCTCAAGCCGGTGATAGGGCTATTACAGCATTGTTTATGGATAATTGTATCTAATACAGCTCAAGCCGATGATAGGGCTATTACAGCATTGTTTATGGATAATTGTATCTAATACAGCTCAAGCCGGTGATAGGGCTATTACAGCATTGTTTATGGATAATTGTATCTAATACAGCACAAGCCGGTGATAGGGCTATTACAGCATTGTTTATGGATAATTGTATCTAATACAGCTCAAGCCGGTGATAGGGCTATTACAGCATTGTTTATGGATAATTGTATCTAATACAGCTCAAGCCGGTGACAGGGCTATTACAGCATTGTTTATGGATAATTGTATCTAATACAGCTCAAGCCGGTGATAGGGCTATTACAGCATTGTTTATGGATAATTGTATCTAATACAGCTCAAGCCGGTGATAGGGCTATTACAGCATTGTTTATGGATAATTGTATCTAATACAGCTCAAGCCGGTGATATGGCTATTACAGCATTGTTTATGGATAATTGTATCTAATACAGCTCAAGCCGGTGATAGGGCTATTACAGCATTGTTTATGGATAATTGTATCTAATACAGCTCAAGCCGGTGATAGGGCTATTACAGCATTGTTTATGGATAATTGCATCTAATACAGCTCAAGCCGGTGATAGGGCTATTACAGCATTGTTTATGGATAATTGTATCTAATACAGCTCAAGCCGGTGATAGGGCTATTACAGCATTGTTTATGGATAATTGTATCTAATACAGCTCAAGCCGGTGATAGGGCTATTACAGCATTGTTTATGGATAATTGTACCTAAATACAGCTCAAGCCGGTGATAGGGCTATTACAGCATTGTTTATGGATACTGTATTCACAGCCTGCCGGTGATAGGGCTATATTACAGCATTGTTTATGGATAATTGTATCTAATACAGCTCGCCGGTGATAGGGCTATTACAGCATTGTTTATGGATAATTGTATCTAATACAGCCTCGCCGGTGATAGGGCTATTACAGCATTGTTTATGGATAATTGTATCTAATACAGCTCAAGCCGGTGATAGGGCTATTACAGCATTGTTTATGGATAATTGTATCTAATACAGCTCAAGCCGGTGATAGGGCTATTACAGCATTGTTTATGGATAATTGCATCTAATACAGCTCAAGCCGGTGATAGGGCTATTACAGCATTGTTTATGGATAATTGTATCTAATACAGCTCAAGCCGGTGATAGGGCTATTACAGCATTGTTTATGGATAATTGTATCTAATACAGCTCAAGCCGGTGATAGGGCTATTACAGCATTGTTTATGGATAATTGTATCTAATACAGCTCAAGCCGGTGATAGGGCTATTACAGCATTGTTTATGGATAATTGTATCTAATACAGCTCAAGCCGGTGATAGGGCTATTACAGCATTGTTTATGGATAATTGTATCTAATACAGCTCAAGCCGGTGATAGGGCTATTACAGCATTGTTTATGGATAATTGTATCTAATACAGCTCAAGCCGGTGATAGGGCTATTACAGCATTGTTTATGGATAATTGTATCTAATACAGCTCAAGCCGGTGATAGGGCTATTACAGCATTGTTTATGGATAATTGTACCTAAATACAGCTCAAGCCGGTGATAGGGCTATTACAGCATTGTTTATGGATAATTGTATCTAATACAGCTCAAGCCGATGATAGGGCTATTACAGCATTGTTTATGGATAATTGTATCTAATACAGCTCAAGCCGGTGATAGGGCTATTACAGCATTGTTTATGGATAATTGTATCTAATACAGCACAAGCCGGTGATAGGGCTATTACAGCATTGTTTATGGATAATTGTATCTAATACAGCTCAAGCCGGTGATAGGGCTATTACAGCATTGTTTATGGATAATTGTATCTAATACAGCTCAAGCCGGTGATAGGGCTATTACAGCATTGTTTATGGATAATTGTATCTAATACAGCTCGGTGATAGGGCTATTACAGCATTGTTTATGGATAATTGTATCTAATACAGCTCAAGCCGGTGATAGGGCTATTACAGCATTGTTTATGGATAATTGTATCTAATACAGCTCAAGCCGGTGATAGGGCTATTACAGCATTGTTTATGGATAATTGCATCTAATACAGCTCAAGCCGGTGATAGGGCTATTACAGCACTGTTTATGGATAATTGCATCTAATACAGCTCAAGCCGGTGATAGGGCTATTACAGCATTGTTTATGGATAATTGTATCTAATACAGCTCAAGCCGGTGATAGGGCTATTACAGCATTGTTTATGGATAATTGTATCTAATACAGCTCAAGCCGGTGATAGGGCTATTACAGCATTGTTTATGGATAATTGTATCTAATTGCCAGCTCAAGCCGGTGATAGGGCTATTACAGCATTGTTTATGGATAATTGTATCTAATACAGCCTGGCCGGTGATAGGGCTATTACAGCATTGTTTATGGATAATTGCATTCATTACAGCTCAAGCTGTGATAGGGCTATTACAGTACTGTTTATGGATAATTGTATCTTAAATACAGCCTGCCGGTGATAGGGCTATTACAGACTGTTTATGGATAATTGTATCTAATACAGCTCAAGTCGGTGATAGGGCTATTACAGCATTGTTTATGGATAATTGCATCTAATACAGCCCCTGCCGGTGATAGGGCCATTACAGCATTGTTTATGATAAACTTGTATCTAATACAGCTCAAGCCGGTGATAGGGCTATTACAGCATTGTTTATGGATAATTGCATCTAATACAGCTCAAGCCGGTGATAGGGCTATTACAGCATTGTTTATGGATAATTGTATCTAATACAGCTCAAGCCGGTGATAGGGCTATTACAGCATTGTTTATGGATAATTGCATCTAATACAGCTCAAGCCGGTGATAGGGCTATTACAGCATTGTTTATGGATAATTGTATCTAATACAGCTCAAGCCGGTGATAGGGCTATTACAGCATTGTTTATGGATAATTGTATCTAATACAGCTCAAGCCGGTGATAGGGCTATTACAGCATTGTTTATGGATAATTGTATCTAATACAGCTCAAGCCGGTGATAGGGCTATTACAGCATTGTTTATGGATAATTGTATCTAATACAGCTCAAGCCGGTGATAGGGCTATTACAGCATTGTTTATGGATAATTGTATCTAATACAGCTCAAGCCGGTGATAGGGCTATTACAGCATTGTTTATGGATAATTGTATCTAATACAGCTCAAGCCGGTGATAGGGCTATTACAGCATTGTTTATGGATAATTGTATCTAATACAGCTCAAGCCGGTGATAGGGCTATTACAGCATTGTTTATGGATAATTGTATCTAATACAGCTCAAGCCGGTGATAGGGCTATTACAGCATTGTTTATGGATAATTGTATCTAATACAGCTCAAGCCGGTGATAGGGCTATTACAGCATTGTTTATGGATAATTGTATCTAATACAGCTCAAGCCGGTGATAGGGCTATTACAGCATTGTTTATGGATAATTGTATCTAATACAGCTCAAGCCGGTGATAGGGCTATTACAGCATTGTTTATGGATAATTGTATCTAATACAGCTCAAGCCGGTGATAGGGCTATTACAGCATTGTTTATGGATAATTGTATCTAATACAGCTCAAGCCGGTGATGGGGCTATTACAGCATTGTTTATGGATAATTGTATCTAATACAGCTCAAGCCGGTGTTAGGGACTAGGTGTCATTCAAGATGTCCACATAAACATTTACAATAAAACTGTGGCTGGGTTAACCCTAACCCTAACCCTAACCCTAACTGTGGCTGAGATCAAATTCATCGCAGGGATCATTTTTGGTTCTTGTTCTGTTTTTTGAATATCTCATTTTTAAAAACCAATATGACATTCTTGTACGAGGACAATTTTTATATGTCATTCCTTCGTGCTGTATCTACAACATTAGGGCACGGCATCTTCTACATTTTACAGTGAATTTCTTCTAAAATCCCACTTCCAGTCCTGTCTAATGTTAAGTTAATGGACACGGTGCTGCACGAATTTGTGGATTGTTTTATATCGAATGCATTTTACCGTTAGAATATTCACCTGTCAGATCATGTCACTTCCTGCTAGTACGCAGGCATCTTTTTTTCACATCATCGTATGTTTCGACCACTATATGATTTTTACTTATATCTGTAAAAGTATATATTCTGTTGGTGGCTATATACCTGAGGCCGTGCCTCGCTATTAATTGATATGTAAATGTGTTCCTAATTGACAGGATTAACCTCATTGAGCAAGACTGGTTGACCTTCCATATAACATCATCATTGAAACTATATTTTGTGAGAGGGGCTGTCGCACAGGGGACTAGAGCTTTACTCCCGTTCAGCCTCTGGTTTCATGGACGACATGGGTTCAAGTTCCATCACTCTGTTGAGCAGAAGATACTACCAAGTGAAGGGTGTCAAACTTTGCCAAAATTCCCAACTTTCATTTGGCGGTTACTTGTATTGTTTAGTCTTGAGTTGTTGGTTCTGTTCCCACTTGGGGATCAACTTTCATGGCTCACAAAATGTGTTTGTATTAACTGATCAGTTATTTGTTACGGTTTTTACAACAGCGTGAACTTTCAACATTAGCATATTACTTTTAGAACAAGAAAGGATTTCGAACGTTCATTCCATCGCAATAAAGAATTTGTTCGGCAGTATTCTATTCTTGTCCATTACAGTGGTGAAATGCACACATCGGAACTGATAGCTAACCTTG
Organism: Hanleya hanleyi; assembly: GCA_036873755.1. Lineage (NCBI taxonomy): Eukaryota > Metazoa > Mollusca > Polyplacophora > Lepidopleurida > Hanleyidae > Hanleya > Hanleya hanleyi. The sequence goes on from JAVTVY010045387.1 coordinate 6,845, forward strand.
GAAAGTACCTTTGCTTCACGCGATTGTGGGTAGTGAAACACAACAACCTTGCAATTAAATGCTTCCCTTTATGGGCATGTTACACGAAACTTGGAAACAGACCGTGTTTATCGTATGGAGACTACAGTTGGTGTGGTGTTATATAGCGATCCCGACAAAAAAGCGTTGTATTTTAGATTCCATTTCCTTGCCTGGCCTCCTTGTCAAGCGAAAAATTGCAATGAACATCTGTTCGATCAGCCCTTGTTGATTAGAATCACCAAGCTAACAGCTTTCGTTTCTAAAATCATTGAAATTCAATATCTGGTTATATGCACTGCATCTCGGCTCATTCTTGCCTTGAAAATGTGTAAAATAGAGGAGATTTCTTGTATATTGATCATGTAATAATGAGAACAGCTTATTCCATATTGAATATACCAAGGTCATATATAATATATTTTATCAATTGGAAGGAGAGGTAATATTGGAAAGTTGCACTCATTCCATGACATTTAGTAAACACTATTCAATTTCACAGTATAGTTAGGCCATCGTGCATTGGTTTCAGCAAGCCGGTATATGCTGTGTAATGATAAATTGTTTCTATTCTCGCGATAAAAAAAATATTGGTTGCAACTGTAAAGAATTATCCTTATTGCCATTTTCCATGATCACTACTGTCGCTATACTAATTCGTTAGTAAAAGACGGAACATTATTATATGACTGGTGGCTTTGGTTTAGAAAGACGAAATACCGATTTTTTCTTTTTGTCTACTGCATGCGCAGACAGGGAATTGTGGGAAAAGGGTATGGAAATAGACGTTTTGGAGTCTAGGTAGGCCACTAATGGTACGATGGAGTCGAGTGAGGTATCAATGTGAAGCTTATGTGAGGGAGCATCCGCCTGGACTAGTGTTTCGTTCGTTTTCAACATTCTGCTGCGCAGGTCACATGGTTTGGTGGGTCTGCGCAAGTGTGTGACGTCACTTTCGGTCTGTGAGTATAGAAAGAGTGTTAAATAGCTTATTGACCTTTGACCTCAAAAATTTGCATATCGTGACCTTTGACAGCCAATCAGAAGCGAGTATTTTGACCTCGTCTGACTCTATGGAATGCATGTACTGACTCGGGTGTGCGCAGGTGTACGACGTCACTTCCGGTCTGCGTGAGGCCCGGCCGCACGCCTGTGCGGGTTATCCGGCCGCACGCGCGCGCGGGTTAAAGGGAAGTTTCGGAAGTATGCAAGGGCACTATATCACATCGGGGTATATATTTCATCAAAGTATAGCGAATAGCGGTTGTCGTGAATAACAACAAGTTCAGCAATGTTTATACAGTTTATTATCCCCAATGTTACATCATATCCAGGCTGGGGGAGCCGCCCTGGGTATGTTTAGTATGTTCACAGCAAAACAAATTGAAATATCAAACACCATGTTTTATTATTTAACGCACCGCCACATTAGGTACAAGTGTTTACTGAGCTCAAGTCAACGATCAGCATGTAGACATAGAGAGTATATACGGCATGTTATGCTATTCATCAGTGCAAGGGTGACGCATTCAGCCAATGGGGGTGGTCGATCAGCTTGGTAACGAAGAACGTAACATTGGTGACCCTCTCTACGGCCCATTGTGTGTTGGGGCGTTGACGATGTGCCCATCTCATGGGATCCACGATGTCCAGTTTCTCCAGCATCGTCTCTAGCGACGCCCGGTTGGTGAACGGCTGGTCAAACACATGGCTGTTATTACTGGCATAATAATACCGTAACTGTGACGTGAGATGTACCCGAAAGCGACATTCAATTTGAAGACCGTAGCTTCCTCATTGAAAATGGCTTCCACGTAGCTGCGTAGACGGGTGAGGTCGGTCAGTGGGAAATTGTAGATATCTGGAATAGGGCGATCACGGTGAAAACAGCGCCGTATCATGGGCCATTGGCGCCGATAGATGTCACTCACTGGATGGGCGTCCTGTAACAGATAGCTAGGAACATCCACTGCATCTTCCAGAAAATGTTCGATGTCGTCAGGCGTATGACTGGAAGGCGTAGCGTGCAAGATCGCAGGCGTAGCGTGCAAGATCTATGGCGCTACGTTTCGTAACTTGTGTCTAATTCCGCTTAACCCGGGGCTAGGGGCCGTATGAACCCATGTACTTCAAGAACCTCATGGTACTCATATGAACAGTCACAATCAAAGCGTGACTGAGATACATCATTCTTTAGATGACGACTTTACAACGAATATTATGGATTAAGAATACTGATCAGCGATACGGATTTGATACTTTTGGAACATCATGATGTCTTGCCGGCATCATTGAAAACTGTTGACCGCTTCTCTCTTGCAGGAAACAAGCCTATGTTTTTGTATACTATGATTGTCTTTTGAATTTGGTGCTAATACTGTTATATGGAAAATGGAATAGGTCTTTGGATTATGGACGCGGATATTCTCTAATGGACGACGGCTGGATTATGAATGACGGACTAGACGCTTGTAATGGCAACAGTAATGCTAGGGACTGGCTGGATATCTAGGCTCTTCTGAAATGTGGGTATAGGCGGGCTCTCTGTGATCGCATCACCAGTGGCATTCGTCTCCCCGGGCTCATCTTCACTGGGTCTGACCCTTCTGGGTGCCTCTTTAGTGGGAAGTTGTCGTCCAAACCGTAGAGACGGGGTATGAATCAAACGCTGATGCCGTCTTAACTGACTGGGTCGTTTGAAGAGTTGACCACATTCATCACATTGTTCCGTCGTCCCCTCGTGGAATGAGCGTTCGTGGCGCAGTAAATGATCCTCCCGATTAAATGACCGTGCGCAGGTTATACAAGTATACCGTGCGCCGTTGTGGATGGAGGACTCGTGCCGTCGCAAATCTTCTAGGCGAGTAAACTGCTTCTGGCAAGTTGTGCAAGTGAACATCTTGGTGCTGTTTTGTGCCATATAGGCCTTCTCCGCCATGATATCTACCCCCATGTGTTTAGTGATTATGTTTTCCACCATGAGCAGATCACATATATCGGCCACATGCTGCATCTCATCAACCATATGGATACGGTGCTGCAGAAGCTTAGCTCGGTGGGATGACTCCATGGCTGTTGGCTCCACTGGTAAGGCAAGTAGCTCCTCTCGTCAGATAGGCTCAGGCTGGTGAGGTTGCACTGGTGAGGCTCAAGCAAGTAGCTCCTCTCGTCAGATAGGCTCAGGCTGGTCAGGCAGGCTCAGGCTGATCAGGTCAAGCAGGCCAATGAATGCAGCAATGCCCTAAAAATTCCCATTTTTATACACCTACATAGAAGTACCCGGATGTAGGCGCGGACGTCAAGTGCCCGGATGAAAGACACGGACGTCAGCGAAAAAAACCCCACATACAGCTCGCTACATGCAGTCGCCTCCTCAAGAACCTCATACATACCCGGATGCAGGCGCGGACGTGAAGTGCCCGGATGAAGACACGGACGTCAGCGAAATTCTGAGGGAAACCCCCACAGACAGGTCAGTACATGCATTCCTATCATGGTTCCTACTGGTTCCTCCAGCGTGGATGTGCTGTGATGGAGGGGCTAATAAAAGGATTGACCTGTAATCTTTGTTGTTGTTACTCTCTTTTTGGACTAACCAATCAGAATAGTACGTATCACGGACTACACCCGTAGAGCTACGTATAGACGCGCATGTGCGACATGGTCTATAAAACACGTCCCTCTGGATCCCACGCCCCCATTCCTACTGTTACAGAGCCATGACGGACAACCATCCCTATGCGACTCGCATTTTACAGCATGCGACCGTGGTAAATTCACTCACGGGTTACCGAGCAGTGGTTCGGTCCATGTTTGGAGATGGCGACGACAACGAGGGGCGACGCCAGATCCTGAAAGAGTTCACAGAAGCGGTCCTCGACAGAGTGCACACGATGGAGGTGTGCTATCACTCACCACTACTGGACTATGACAGCCATCCTTGATGCCCGGATTATGGATCACGAGCGCTCACGCCGGAACCAGCCACGGTTCGTTGGCCTAGTAATGGTCTTTGCCCTATTGACCCTGATGCTGTGGCAATGACAGCGACAGAAAAAGAACGGCTCTTCAGAGCCTCCACAGATAAGCGTATGTGCAACCGATATATACGAGGGTCAGTCACAATGTGCGTCATTCACCGATCGTCATTGGGTCAATCATGACACCGAGGGACCTGACCATAAATACGAAAGACACTCAGAACGTGTGTCATTCACCGTTCGTCATTTGGGTCAACCATGTCACCAGTCCTACGAGCCATCCTTCCCCTCACACCCCGGGTGGGGTTACACGTCTATGAAGATAAAGTCACCATCGTTGAAGATCGTGGAGATGTTTGCTGGTCGCGCGCTGAGACCGTATCGAATACGGTTACGCTACACCGTGACGGCTGGACCAAATTTAAACGGGTGTTGAGTGGTGAGCTCGACGGAAACCTCATCCACATAGACAATGCCATCTACGTTACAAGCGTCTAGTCCGTCATTCATAATCCAGCCGTCGTCCATTAGAGAATATCCGCGTCCATAATCCAAATTACAAGCGTCTAGTCCGTCATTCATAATCCAGCCGTCGTCCATTAGAGAATATCCGCGTCCATAATCCGAAGACCTATTCCATATTCCATATAACAGTATTAGCACCAAATTCAAAAAGACAATCATAGTATACATAAACCTAGGCTTGTTTCCTGCAAGAGAGAAGCGGTCAACAGTTTTCAATGATGCCGGCAAGACATCATGATGTTCCAAAAATATCAAATCCGTATCGCTGATCAGTATTCTTAATCCATAATATTCGTTATAGAGTCGTCATCTAAAAAAAAAGATGTATCTCCGTCACGCTTTGATTGTGACTGTTCATATGAGTACCATGAGGATCTTGAAGTACATGGGTTCATACGGCCCCTAGCCCCGGGTTAAGCGGAATTAGACACAAGTTACGAAACGTAGCGCCATAGATCTTGCACGCTACGTTCGTATTTTGCTATCAGCATGCGATATGTATCGCCAAATTTGAGAAACTTTGAGTGGAGGCGCTTGGTGGAATAGCCCTGTTTTATAAGTTTCTGCACAATGTTTTGTGACGTTGATTAAAATCATCACATTTAACACAGGATCTAGCAAATGCTACTAAGCGAGATATGTATACGCCATATGCAGGTCCCACTGGAATATTACTATCCAGAAAGGGATAGTTTACGATGTCGAAATTGTAATCATCTCTTTTGTCATAAAGTCGACGAGAGAGAATGCCCGCTTCATTTTTATAGAGATAGAGATCTAAATAAGATGTGCCTGTAGGGCTATCTGTAGTTTCCTTCAAATCCAGTGAAGGTGGATATATATATCCTTCACTGCGTCATTTATATAGCGATTATCCACAGCGAGAAGATCGTCTATATAGCGTTTGGTGAATGAGAAGGAACGGGCTTTGAATGGATCGGTTTTTGAAAGCGCCTGCATATAGTCATATTCATAAGAGAACAGATACAGGTCGGCCAACAGGGGTGCACAATTAGTACCCATTGGAATACCTATATGCTGCTGATATATTGTGTTGCCAAAATTTCACATAGATATTTTTAATGAGAAATTCAAGCAACTCTATAACAAAGAAACATCCCATGAATGATATCTCTTGTATGTAGTAGAGCTAAAGAATGCTTTATGGCTTCCGACATTAATATATCTACGATCAGTTTTCTTGAACACAGATACTATTAATGAACTTAGACGGTCAATAAGGTCCTGATGAGGGATTGTAGTATAGAGAGTCGAGAAATCCCATGTGGATACATGTCTGTACGGTATGTGACCTTTAGCATCAAGTTCTTCCGTAAGACATTTTGAGTTTTTCAATATCCACATACATTCAACGCCAGAGTTCTTAGAAATAGTGGCGCAATACCTTTCCCAAAATGCTTTTACCTCCTGAAGGGCCCTCGTCAATAGGGTTGAAAGAAGCTTGGTGGTGCAGCTTCTAGAACCAGCTATGAATCTAGCTTTGTATGGTGATTTATGCATTTTGGGAGTCCAGTATATTTTTGGTATGTCGTTATGATTGGTTGGAAGACAAATACCTCTTTCCCTGAGAAACTTTTTGTGATTGTTAAATAAATCTTCCAGAGTAAATGCAGTTTGGGAGTAAGTAGACGTATTTGATGAAGATATGTCTACACTCAATTCTTTAACCAGCACCTGGTAATAGTAATATTTACATATGAATATTATATTATTCGGAGCTTTGTCTGCTGGGACTATGACGAATTTACTCTGGAGATTTGCTAGAACTTCTTGCGAATTGAGGTTTCTCAGAACTTGTTTTGCTTGGGGAAGAGTACTTCTGTCAATATGGCGGATTGTTTCAACGACCTTGCTCTTGGTGAGGTCCAGCCAATCAGCGAGTACTGTAGGTTCAACTTTTTCTCGCTTAGACCAATCAATAACGTACTGTTCCAATGCAGACAGGACTATCTTCTGGTCGGCCTTCAGATTTATTCTTCTTGGCTCTCTATATTTAGGTCCTTTCATCAGGAGTAATTTCAGATCCTTATCACTCACCACATCAAGGTCACCAGTCACAATATGTTTGCATGGTGTATAGATAAAGTTCGACGTTCACAATCACAACTATAGCCTCCTGACGTGTATAAGTTCCAGTCAAACTCCTGGACAGCATTGGAGTAATTGAATATTTTGGTGGCTATAGATTTAGTGTACTTATATGAAATGCAAGGAGGTTCTGTGAACTTAAAATAGTTTGGTACAGCGTTGCGTACACCGTGGACCCTTCTTCCCACGCCTGGGCCGTTACCAAGACCCTACGCGAGGCTTCACCCTAGACCCCGATCTGTGGACAGCCTTCGAGAAAGTGGTGCCTATCGTGGACCAGCTGTTTACACCGGACGAGCGGTCAGCTGTTCAGTTGTTGTGGGCTCGTGCCCTGAGAGAAGCGGCGGCAGAACCCAATGAACAAATTACCAAACCTAGCAATGAAGCGGAGGCAGACGACGATGCCATTGATTATCCGGCTGGACTGTCAGCCCAGTGACATGACCACCCGAACCTATGATCTCACGTCATAAACTTTTTCTCCCTATAAATCCGAGAGACAGTCAAATCTGGTACCATTCACGTACTGACCATGACGGAGCATATAATACGGGCGTTTCTCAGCTTGACCCCCGAGGTTTTCCTGCACGTTTATGCGGATACGGTCGATATCATGGAGGAGGTGGGAGACATCTGTGATGCGGACCCTACACAACCGCGCCCGGCTAACATTCGTCTGTCCCGGGAGGGCTGGACCAAATTCAAACGGATGTAGTCTGGTGAACTGGACGGCGACCTCATTCACTTGTGTCACGATGTGTACATCCGACGCGGCCCCTTCTTTGCTCAATTGGCTCGGCTAGATGGGGGTACAGTGCATTTTACCCTTCACCCTGTTCTATGGTCTGCATTGGAAGATGCCGTGGCAGATGTGGATCAAGTGCTTACGGAGGAAGAACGGTCATCAGACGAGTTGGACTGGTCATTTACCATGGACACTGTGCTGGCAGAAGCCAAAGAAGAAAATAAGAAAGAAACTCCGGCTCACGATATACCGGTTATAAATAAACGATAGAGCCAGGGTCCATCATCATTTGTCACCATGAAGAGCTGGGAGAAGGTGTTGGATAACTTATACTACAGTCCCGACAGTCCGGCGGCCTATAGTGCAGTGGCGGCCCTCTATCGAGCGGCCAAACCCCAGGGGATACAACGTGCCCAAGTCCGAGATTGGTTAAGAAAACAAGACACCTATACCTTACATCGAGCTGCCCGTCGCCATTTTCTACGGAACCGGGTCATCGTGGGAGGACTAGATGCCCAATGGCAAGCGGATTTGGTCGATATGAGCGCCTTTGCCAAACACAATAATGGAAATCGGTATATCTTGACGTGCATCGATATCCTGTCGAAGTATGGACGAAAACGGGGGCGAATCTCATAGCGGCGTTCAAGGACATCTTCAAGACCGGGCGCAAACCCATGTATTTGCAAACCGACGAAGGCACGGAATTCCTCAACAGACCATTCCAACAGTTTCTGAAAGCCCAGAAGGTGTTTTTCTTCCATACGTACAACGAGAACAAGGCTTCCGTTGTGGAAATGTTCAACAGGACATTCAAAGGCCGCATGTATAAATATTTCACCTATAAGAATACAAGTCGGTACATCGATGTTCTCCCGAAACTTGTGAGTGGTTACAATCGAACCTATCACCGGAGCATAAAGAGAGCCCCCATCACCGTGACCCAACGCAATGAAGCCCAAGTCCGGCGTGTCTTGTACCCCAGGCAATCGCAGCGAACGACGAAGGAGGTATACGAGGTCGGGGACCCTGTACGGATCAGTAAAGTCAAAGGTCAATTTGAGAAAAGTTACTTGCCCAACTGGAGCGATGAGCACTTCCTGATTAAACGGCGCCTACCCCGACAACAGCGAGTCTATGAACTGGAAGATGTTCAAGGGGAACCGTTGCTAGGGACGTTTTACGAGCCGGAATTACAGCCTGTCGTAAAAACAAAGCAAGACTACTACACGGTGGAGCAGATTTTGAAAACGGAACGTCGACGTGGCAAACTGTTTCATTTCGTCAAATGGCAAGGCTGGCCCAGTTCCTTCAATTCCTGGGTCGCGGCCAACCAGGTGAAACGACTACAAAGCCAGACACCACTACCGTCATCCTTCATTCCACGTTCGACCACGGTGCTATGGACAAACAGCAGCTGCCTCTGAACACAGCGTCTCCCAAAACGCGCAAAGCGCAAGCGGGCTTTGTGGTGATATTGCTAACCCTGCTGAGTGTGTTGTACGGAGGTGTGTTTTACGACGTAGCCTATGTCAGCACTCTACTTAACCAACTTAGAACTCCAGCTGTGAGTGGCAGTCAAACCAGTCTACAGAACTTCTCTACACCAGTCAACCCCGTGATCGAAACGAGCCCAGTCATCACCACCACCACACCACATGTGTACAAACCACATCGAGCTCCACACCAAGTATACAGTCAACACCTACACCAAGTACGCCTACTACGTCTGAAAACCCACCGGATCTCATCACTCACAGTGAACGCCCATCGACAACGACGACCGACGTTGTACCCACCACCACTCCAGTTCACTCGTACCAAATTTACAAGAGCGGGTTACCAAGACAGCGGATACACCTCGAACCACGGACCATCGGTGGCAGCATCCCTTCACTTGCGTCATCGCAGGACCGACGGGCTCCGGCAAAACGCACTTCGTCAGGAAGCTCTTTCAACACGCCGACAGCATGATCACCCAACCCATTGACCGAATTGTGTGGTGTTATGGAGAATGGCAGGCAGCGTATGCAGCAATGCCCCACATCACGTTCGTGGAAGGCCTACCCAACCTGGCCGATTTAGAACCCGACACCTTCGTGGTTCTGGATGATCTCATGGCGGAGACGGATGCGCGCGTCACCCAACTCTTTACCAAAGGCAGCCATCATCGGCGGCTCAGCATCATCTACATTGTGCAGAATCTGTTCAGTAAAAACAAAGAACATCGGAACATCATCTTAAATGCCCACTACCTGGTGGTCTTCAAAAACCCGAGAGATACCACTCAACTGCTGCACCTGGCGAGACAGATGTATCCCGGCCGCACACCGTTTGCGTTGGAAGCCATTAAAGATGCGACAACCCCTCAGCACGGGTATATGCTCTTGGACCTCAAGCAAGCCACCCCGATCATCTTCGACTACGGACCGGAATCTTTCCCGGAGAGACCCACCACGTTTACATGCAAAAATAATGTAAACACACCCACATTGGCTCCCCCAGCTGGAGTGTGTGTGTTTGATGATGGGGATAATAACAAGAATTAATACCACATCATGATTGACTTTGTCTCTGTTCGATATTCAGGAGGTAGGTAGATAAAAAGAGCAGAGTTGTGGGTTCTAGCATTAGTTGTACATGATGTCTGCGCGAGTACGGAAGCACGCTCCGACGCCCCGTGTATTGAAGACGGCCCCACCCGAGTTGGTCCGAACCATTGTACGCGGTGCGGACCCTGACCTTGTACGCTGTCTGTGCGAGATTGGGTACAACCTGTTAAAAGGCAACGTACCACTGACTCCGGCTCAGAAGACCAAGTTGACCAAGCATAAGACAGGTCTCCGAACCCTAGTCCAGAAGCGAGTCTCTCAAACACAAAAGAAAAAGGTGTTACAGAAAGGCGGCTTTCTCGGGGCCATCTTAGCACCGTTGGCCGCTTCCGTGTTGGGTTCAGTATTGGGTGGACTCTTCGGCCGACAATGAACCACACGAAAAATATGGTCCTCGTCGAACCACGGTTCCTTCAAAACCTCCAATCGCCCTACCCTGTCCCACCTACGGTGAAGACCATAAACACCCTCGATGAAGAGATGCAACAGATCTTACAAAGACCGGGGTTAAGCGACAGTGAGAAATTACAACGGTACAATGAGACGCTTGAACGGTACATGACGTTCATGGGGAATACAAAACCCTCTCTACCCCAGCACCACCACCACGCGACACACCGCCGACCTCAGCACCGCTCCAACAGCCGCCATTACCAGGGGTGCGACCCACAGCCCCACAGTGGGTGGAAGACGAAGTCCTGAAGAGTGTACCTGCATCGTTCAAGAAACAAGCTGGCCTGGTATTACAACGGATGAAACAGAATCCTAACATGACTTGGAATGATAAACGCGAACTGCTGGTACAGAATCAGGTGGTCCCCGGTACCCACATGACGGATTTAGTGAATGACCTGATGCGTCAACGCAGGTCGCACACGGATCCTCGAGGATGGGAGGTCTTCGCTCAAGGCTTGAAAGACATGCATGTACCACAGGGATTGGTGGGGAACAACATCGCTGGGCCTGGATGCAGCGGACCCAGCAATCGCCGAGTGGCCCACTACCTTCTTGGGAAGTCGAGTGGAAACCGGAGTCACCCCCCAAAACACCACAACAACGGGCACCTTCTTTTCACTCCTTTAAAAAACCACCCTTGATCAAGACACCCCACATCTCCAGAGCCGTGACACGTAGCAAGTCACCGCGACGAACACGACGCCGGACACAACCACCCAAGGCCTGGAACACCTAAAACGAACAGCAGCAGCAGCTGTTTTACCTCACCCTACCCAGTAACAGTTCGCTGGATGCGTTTCCTGACAACATTTTGGTCAAGTACATGACCCAATTACCGCAACCGTTGCATTTACCTGGACGATGGGAATGTGGCCTCGTGGATATCCAATACCCTTACTCGTAGTACAACGTGCGAGCCAATGAAGTGTGGTACGAGGTGACCTACGAAGGAAAAACACCCGACACACCCTCTCCGAAGGCTAATACGATACCCCCAAGGAGTTCATGCAGGGGCTGACAAGACTGTTGCATTATAAGGCTCTACGGGAGGTCACGAATACTTCAACACCCGTCAAATCCTTTCCCTTCAAGAATCACGTGGACTTCGATTACAACGCACACAACGACAAGGCACAGATCCTCCTCACCGCTAACGTGAGTGTCGTACTGATTCCTATTCTACAGAAAATGCTGGGTCTCGCTCACCCGGCCTACACGGGTCCATCCGAGGACCATGGCCAGATCCCGATGGATATGACATTTGTACATAAGTGTGTCAACGGAGAAGGCCCTTCGTATTTGAATAGTAAGTATACTGGAGTTTAGGAGTTGCACAACTACAACACAAGATCGGCAGCAAATGGCCTGTTATCACTCACTCAGAACCATCTTGAAACAGGGAAACGTACTCTGAATTACAGAGGTGCCATGTTGTACGATTCCATGCCTCTAGTAGTTACACAAGCTACATCTGGTCATTGTAAAAGATTATATTTTAAATTTTTAAATGCCCCTTAAAAGGATCATTGTACCAATGGGGTATTAACGTCTGTATATAGTTCTGTCTCATATCCTTATAGTGTATTTTTATGATATTTTTACATAATTCTGTGATAGTGTTATAGTTTATTACTGTGGTGTGACTGTGAGTTTGTAACAGGGCCCTGTGGAAGATCAGTGTTTTTCACTGAACAGGCTACCCTGTATAAATATGGTCAAATAAATAAATGAAGTCGGGTATGTACGGACTCTACGTCTACTGGGACGTGGTCGACAACCACATCGTGGGCGATATCAACACACCTCTGTTACGGGTGGTCCCCGTTAAAAAGACGTATGGAGATCAAATCACCCACAGTTTCACTCACATGCTCTACCTACCCGTACGACAAACCGACATCAACACTATCACGTTGGGTATAAGAGATGACACGGGACGACCGGTGGCATTCGAACGAGGAAAAGTGGTGCTGACACTTCATTTTCGACAAGCACGTGCTCCCCACTATAATGAAAGTACCTTACGAGTGCGATGCACGCAGCTATATGGATTATTATGCCCAACAGGTCGGGGGTGGCCTTCCGGTATTTGCAGGTGCGCGCATGCACGAGGACATGGGTTGGGGAACATACTCGGGAGTATCGTCAAAACGTTCCTGCCCTTGGCGACGCGTGGGGTGAAAGCGATCGGCAAACAAGCGGTACGCAGTGGACTGCAAGTCGCCGGTGATGTCTTGGGGGGTACGGCACCCAAAGAAGCCTTGAAACGGCGGGCCAAAGAAGCGGGAGGCGTCTTGGTGGCCAAAGCACAACGCACCGTAGGGAATGAAAGACCTGCACCACCGAGACCACGCACCAGTCGATGTCCGACCCAGCGACGACGCACATCGAAGACCAACGATATCTTTTCTTAAACATGTCCTTAATTCACGCAGAGTCCTGCCCCTCCACCAACAGTGAATTTGATTTGTGGACCGTCCCGCCCACACAGACCAGTGCCGAACAAGGATTATGGGTGGAGCATCTCCCGCTCTCCGGCATCAACGAAACAGGGCTACATCGAGACGCTGTTGTCGTATGGACGAGAGGCTAAAGAATCTCAGCTGACAGCCGCTTTATTCTACCAAGACACAGCCGAGCAGATGGGCACGGTGGACAATGAAGAATATAACAAACGGAAGGCTTTCACCGCGAACGGCGCCTC
>JAVTVY010045388.1:0-20375 GCA_036873755.1 Hanleya hanleyi
AACATGACTTGGAATGATAAAGGCGAACTCCTAGTACAGAATCAGGTGGTCCCGGGGACCCACATGACGGATTTAGTGAATGATCTGATGCGTCAACGCAGATCGCACACGGATCCTCGAGGATGGGAGGTCTTCGCTCAAGGCTTGAAAGACATGCATGTACCACAGGAATTGGTGGGAAACCCCCACCGCTGGGCCTTTATGCAGCAAACCCAGCAATCGCCGAGTCGTGCACCACGACTCTCACCACAACCTTCTTGGGAATCCGACTGGGAACCGGAGTCACCCCCCAAAACTCCACCACAACGGGCACCTTCTTTTCGCGCCTATAAAAAAACACCCTTGATCAAGACACCCCACATCTCCAGAGCCGTGACACGTAGCAAGTCACCGCGACGAACACGACGCCGCACACAACCGCCCAAGGCCTGGAAGACCTATTAAAACCAACAACAGCAGCAGGACAGCTCAGTCGCCATGTTTTACCTGACCCTACCCAGTAACAGTTCGCTGGATGTGTTTCCTGACAACACCGTGGCCAAGTACGTCACCCAGTTACCGCAACCGTTACATTTACCTGGCCGGTGGGAATGTGCCCTCGTGGATATCAAATACCCTTACTCGTGGTACAACGTGCGAGCCAATGAAGTGTGGTACGAGGTCACCTACGAAGGTAAAAACACCCGACTCACCCTGCCCGAAGGCCAATACGATACCCCCAAAGAGTTCATGGGTGGGCTGTCAAGACTGATGCATGATAAGGCGCTACGGGGGGTGGCGGATAGTGCAGCACGCCTGATAGCCTTGCGCTTCAAGAGAAACGTGTTCTTCGATGTCAACGTACACAACGACAAGGCACAGCTTACCGTCACCGATACCGTGAATGTGAAACTCAGTCCTACACTGCAGCAAATGCTGGGTTTCGATCTACAGACGTTCGCTGGTCCCAACCAACACCATGGCGAGATGCCGATGGATATGAAGTCGGGTATGTACGGACTCTACGTCTACTCGGACGTGGTGGACAACCACATCGTGGGCGATATCAACACACCTCTGTTACGGGTGGTCCCCATTAAAAAGACGTATGGCGATCAAGTCACCCACAGTTTCAACCATATCATGTACCTGCCCGTACGACATACCGACATCAACACGATCACGGTGGATATAAGAGATGACACGGGACGAGCGGTGGCATTCGAACGAGGAAAAGTGGTGCTGACACTTCATTTTCGACAAGCACGTGCTCCCCACTTTGCATAATGAAAGTACCTTACGAGTGCGATGCACGCAGCTATGCCGACTATTATGCCCAACAGGCCGGGGGTGGCTTTCCGGTCTTTAGCGGTGCACGCATGCAACGAGGACATGGACTGGGGAACATACTCGGCGGCATTGTGAAAACGTTCCTGCCCTTGGTGACGCGTGGGGTGAAAGCAATCGGCAAACAAGCGGTACGCAGTGGACTGCAAGTGGCCGGTGATGTCTTGGGGGGTACGGCACCCCGACAAGCCTTGAAACGGCGGGCCAAAGAAGCGGGAGGCGTCTTGGTGGCCAAAGCACAACGCACCGTAGGGAATAAAAGAGCTGCCCCACCGAGATCACGCACCAGTCGACGACCGACCCAGCGACGACGCACATCCAAGAAGACCCGGGATATCTTTTCTTAAAACATGGCCTTAATCCACGCCGAGTCCTGCCCCTCCACCAACAGTGAATTTGATTTGTGGACCGTGCCGCCCACACAAACCAGTGTCGAACAAGGATTATGGGTGGAGCATCTCCCGCTCTCCAGCATCAACGAAACCGGGCCCATCGAGTTCACCATCAGTAATGCGGATACGGCCTATGTGGATTTAGCCCATACCTACTTGTATGTGAAAGCCAAGGTGGTCAATGGAGCTGGCACCAGAATCGCTGACCAAGCAACGGTGGGCCCGACGAATCTCTGGCTGCACTCGATGTTTCAGCAGGTGGATATTTTTCTCAGCGACAAACTCATCAGTGACTCCACCAACACGTACCCCTATCGAGCCTACATCGAGACACTGTTGTCGTATGGCCGAGAGGCTAAAAAATCTCAGCTGACAACCGCTTTATTCTACAGGGACACGGCCGAGCACATGGACACGGCGGACAATGGGGGATATAACAAACGGAAGGCTTTCACTGCGAACAGTGCCTCGGTGGATATGATGGGTCGACTGCATGCAGACATGTTCATGCAAGACCGGTACCTCTTGAACAAGATCCCCATCAAAATCCGACTGATACGGGCGCCTCCCACCTTCGCCTTGATGGCCACTAACGTAGAGGGGTATGTAGCGGACTATAAGATTGTCATCCAAGACGCAGTCCTGTATGTCCGAAAAGTGAAACCGAATCCAGCCGTTAATTGGGACACATGAAAGCCTTGGAAACAAAACCAGCCCAGTACCCTATCCGACGTGTGCAAACCAAAGTGTTCTCTGTGCCTGCTGGAAATATGGGCGCCAACAAAGAAAACCTGTTCCTGGGGGAACTACCCAAGCGATTGATCCTGGCCTGTGTAGAAAATACCAGTTTCAGCGGAGCCTACCCAGAGAATCCGTTTGACTTTAAACATTTCGGCATCAATTTTGTGGCCCTGCATGTGGATGGACAACAGGTGCCAGCCACGGCCTTAACCCCGAACTTTGGGCGGAGGAATTTCATTCGAGCCTATCAGAGCCTGTTTACAGCCACCGGTCAAATCAACCAGGACGAAGGGAATATGATCAGTCGGGAGGACTACGCGAACGGATACACGTTGTTCTGTTTCGATCTGACCCCCACCTTAGAGAACGACCATCAGCTGGCCCTGGCCAAGCAAGGCAACTTACGGTTGGAAATCCACTTTGCACGAGCCCTGGCGACCACCGTCAATGTGATCTGCTACGCCGAGTTTGACAACATCATTCAAGTGGACAAGGCGCGCAACGTCCTGTGTGACTTCTCCACCTAACATGGATACAGACCAGATAACCACCGTGCTGGAGAATGACCCAGAGACACGTAGGGTCTTTCAAGGGGTGTTCGCCCGAGATGTGTTTCCATTAGACCGTATGTATCCGGCTGCTTACGTTCTCAACACGGACCCGATGGATCGGCCCGGTGAACACTGGGTGGCCGTGTACTTGACAGAAGAGCAGGGCGAATACTTTGACCCGTACGGCCTGCCACCCCTCCATCCCGATTTAACAGACTTCATGGATCAAGGCACAGAGACGTGGTGTTGGAACAGTCAAACGTTGCAAAGCCTGACCAGTGGCGTGTGCGGACAATATTGCTTGTTTTACCTGTACCATCGATGCCGGGGAAGACCCTTATCTACTATCGTACAGATGTTTGACGAGTACCCCCAGGCCGAGGACCGCGATGTACTCGTCTATGACTGGGCCGCCCATCATTTCAATGTACAAGCCCCGTTCTGGGCTTGAATTATTTCAATGTACATACAGTTAATGACAAGCCCCTTGTTCTGGGCTTCAATGTACAAGCCCCTTGTTCTGGGCTTCAGTTAATGACAAGCCCCTTGTTGTGGGCTTGAGTTTTCACGTGGTTGTTCTCACGTTGTTGTTGTTCACTGAATAAAAAAAAAAGAGATCTCACCAAAAAACCCTGTCTTGTGTGTTTTATTCCTAATGCATCAATGCCCAATGTGGAGATTCAGTCAAACTGAAATCAGTGGTGTAGGATGGGGTCAAAATGTAACCCATCAAGTTTAGAAGGCAAGAGCACTATAGTAAAAAATAGAGAGCCAATGAAATCAGCCTACAGACCAAGTACGTGTCTTTGGTCTAGGTTTGGAGCGGGCATTTCATTGAGGTACGTGTGTATACTGCTTTTCAATGTCAGATGTTTTCATGATGTCAGCTAAATGGTGGTTGAAAATGTTCAAGCTCTTGCCAGGCGGTCGATAAAATATACCAATAATGTATTTGGTATTATCAAAATCAATTTCGAGAAACAGTGATTCAAATTCGCCATTGTCATCACAGGATGACAGGTCGTCGCGAACTTTGCAAGATTGAATGGTATCCTTAACATATAGAATGAGACCGCCACCCTTTCTTTTAGTTCGTGAGGAAGGGAAAGGTTTATATCCAGGTATATCGAATAGACGTTCAAACACAGGATCCAGCCAGCTTTCAGAAAATCCCAGGATAGAAAATTGGTGATTCAGATTCTGAATGAATCCAGTAATTTCAGAAAAATGTTTTCTTAGACTCCTAGCATTTAGGTGTAAACACGATAAAGACCCACTGTTATTTGCGTTGTTTACTTCTGGCTCTTCTGCAAAAGATGTTTCCGTAAAATAGTTGGACTGATGGGAGTTAATATTCTGCCAGTGAGAAATTTCATATTCATTGTCATCTGTATGCGTTTTACAATGATCTAAATCATTTAATTCGATTGGATTGAAACATTTGTTGCTTAGAAATGAAAGGTCTATTTCGGAATGAGTGACGGAGTTTAATTCAAATTCTACCGGGAGAATGTTTTCATTGGAGAACGGTGGGAGCCATGTTGGGCCAGGGAATGGAAAATCTTCATTACATTCACAGTCATCCATTGGGGATTTTTAGGTTTAAATTAATGAATAAATCCAGTTTCAAAATGCAAGATAAGGTAATAAAATACACCCATTTCTCAAAGATAGACATATATACAAAACAAAGACGCAGAAGAAAAAACACCTATATACAGATACAATAAGAACATTACAATAACTCGAAACCTCCGTGGCATTTGAACGGAGGGCTCCCGGTTAGAAAACAAAAACATAGGTTAATTGTTTGTACTTTGTTTAGGTAGTTGTATGCAAGTGAATAGTCAGAGCGGCGTGGTGTTAAATACACACCTTAGCAATTGACACAATAAATGATTTGCAGGAAATCTGATATACAAAGGAAAAAATCACAAAAAAAAAAGGTTTTGATGACGCCTGCGAAGCAAACACCGGCAAGCGGCATTTAACAAATTTACATATTAATTAGAGTCCTAGAGTAGAATGGGCTGACCATAACATCGTTTGTCAAGCCAGAATATAAAGTACACACATCTGATGGGTTTACTCAGTTACATTACAATGCTATACATTTTAACTTAGCACATGAAAGCACAGATGGCCTACATTTCCTTTTAATTTTTATTAGCAAACTACATAAAAAAAACAATGCCTGTCCACTATCAACCGTTCTTGTGAGAACGAATATCTTTATTTATCACATTTCAGAGTAAATTGTAGGGTTTTGATTGGTTAATTACCATAGTGCATTAGACCGTATTCGTTATCCACCGTTGGTATACCAATTCAGAATTCTCGTATACCAATGCTGTGAAGAACGCGCGTGCCCATATACCAACGCAGTCAAGGACTCGCGTGCAACACCTGCAGGCAAAGCCTGTTTCAGGCGAATTTGTCTGCGCGAGTTTGTATGGGCGAGTTCCGCTACTGGAACAAGTTGTGCGAGGCAAATTGTGTATTTGCGGATGAAGATAAGAAATAAATTATCATCCAAAGCTTTATATGCCACATAAACAGGAACGTCAGAATGTCAGCTAAGTATTTCATCCAGTTTATTGTTCATCGCGGAACAGATCGAAAAGAGATCGAAGCTGCCTGTCCGACTCACGATGTCTTACGTTGTCGTTGTTCAACGTTGAGTTATGCCTGTTTTTCTTTTGAGTTGGTGATATATGTTAAACCAACCAGAAAAATAGCTCTTCAATGTGATAAATTCGTTATACCAGTGTCTTGCGTTGATATACAGGCTGATATTTCGTCTCGAAGATAAATATTTTCACTCGCCCTTCGGGCTCTTGAAAATATTTATCTTCTCGACGAAATATCAGCCTGTATACCAACGCAAGACACTGGTATAACTTATAATATATATATACACAGGATTTAATATTACATAGTCCCAGGGATAAGGGACTTTAAAAATTGTTTTAAAAACCCCGGTATAAGGGGTAGGAAAATTTATTTTGATAAGCGTGGTAAATGAGGGCGGCTGGGGATCGGGAAAGTGACAGGCTGGGGATCTTGAAACACATATGCAAATGAGGGCTGGGCATCGGGAAAGTGACAGGCTGGGGATCTTGAAACACATATGCAAATGAGGGCTGGGCATCGGGAAAGTGACAGGCTGGGGATCTTGAAACACATATGCAAATGAGGGCTGGGCATCGGGAAAGTCACATGCTGGGGATCTTGAAAAGAACATATGCAAATGAGGGCTGGGGAAAAACCCATTACACACACACAAACAAACCACCATCTTGAACACGACCACCCCGCCCATACTAAAACAAGCCGCCATCTTGAATCCAACGAGTGACATGCTGGGGATCTTGAAAAGAACATATGCAAATGAGTATAAATAACGTGTACGTTCACACATTTATTAACAACTACACATCATGAGTTTTTTTCTACGCATCATGAGTTTACCACGAGCCTTGCTCACCCATCATCCTAGAGATGCAAGGAATAGGGGTACAGAAGAACATAGCGAGATAATTACCCGAAAAGAACAAGACAACAACAGAATGGAGGACATACAAGAAAATAACGAGGCCGACACCCGTGATGGAGAACAAGACAGCGGATGGTTAACTACTAGACCTGCAACAATAACCACCTCCACTGCAAACACTGAAAGTATAACCACTTCGGCTGAGATATCACGCCTCAACGAACAAATTATCGACATGAGGGGAGCGATGTTGGAAATGGAGACGACAATCACGGTACTGGAAGATGAGATATCATACCTCAACGAACAAATTATCGACATGATGGAAGCGAAGTTGGAAATGGAGACGACAATGACGGTACTGGAAGAAGAGATTGCCAGACAAAAGAAACTACGACATAGTGAATTGCCGATGCATTGACGCCGGAGAGGTGCTGTGAAGCAAATATACCGTACCTCTCGTGTGACACTATCCAAAGGCCCTTTTGAGGGCCAATCCATCTTTCCGAAAGAGAAAAACTTCTTTTCATATGCACACCAAACTAACACGAGCTCCCAGCATCTTTTTCCACCAAAAAAATTTTTTTTTTTTTTTTCAAAACAATAACAAAGAAAATCTGAAGTGACAAACCCGTCCTTCGGATGGAAAAGTGGTTTTAAATTTTATTTTCAGGTAGAGGGTCGAGTGAGGTATCATATTGAAGCTGACGTGAAATGCTTCACATTGATACCTCACTCGACCCGATTGGACCACTAGGGGCGGCTCTAACGCCAAACATCAATATCAACATCAATCAACATCAATCTTCAAAATACCTTTAGAGGTCCCCCTAGTGGACCAATCGGGTCGAGTCCGGTATCATTGTGAAGCATTTGACGTCAGCTTCAATTGGATACCTCACTCGATCCACTACCGCCAAAATAAAAAAAAAAAAAAAATTCGTACACCACATGTTGATATCGATGTGCAAAATAACCTTTTTGGCGTTAGAGGCGTCCCTAGTGGTCCAATGGGGTCGAGTGAGGTATCAAATTGAAGGTGACGTGAAGGAGCATCTGATAGACTGGGTGTGGGCTTGAATTAGGGTAATTCTGCGCATGCGCGAAGATAATATGAAAAATATCAATCTTCAAAAATAGCCTGTTTGAGGTTAGAGGCGTCCCTAATGGTGCAATCGGGTCGAATGAGGTATCAAATTGAAGGTAACGTGAAGGCGCATCTGATAGACTAGTGTGGGTTGAACTATCAGCATTCTGCGCATGCGTAATCTTGAAAACACCTTTTTTTTTGGGGGGTTAGAGGCGCCCCTAGTGGTGCAATGGGGTCGAGTGAGGTATCAATCTGAAACATTTCACGTCAGCTTCAATTTGACACCTCACTCGACCCACTACCTGCAAAATAAAAATAATCCGGAAAATCTTCTCCACGTCTCATGCTTACTGGAAAAAAGTAAATGGATGGCTGTGCTGGCTGCGTGGCTGACTGGCTGGCTGGCTGGCTGGGAGACAGATCAGGTAAGACCGATTGCAATACACCCCTCTCCCTAAAAATGAACTCCTTTTATACCCCATTCACCTCATTTGCATATTTTCAGCGGACAACAGACCGCCATCTTGAACACGACCACCCCAACCCACAAAAACAAGCCGCCATCTTGAACACGACCACCCCAACCCACAAAAACAAGCCGCCATCTTGAACCTATGCAAATGAGGGCGGCTGGGGATCGAGAAAGTGACAGGTGGCTGGGGATGAATCCAAACCACCCTCCCATACTAAAACAAGCCGCCATCTTGAATCCAAACCACCCGCCCATACTAAAACAAGCCGCCATCTTGATCATATGCAAATGAGGGCTGGGGAAAACCCATAACACACACAAACAAGCCGCCATCTTGAATACGACCACCCCTAACCTACAAAAACAAGCCGCCATCTTGAATACGACCACCCCTAACCTACAAAAACAAGCCGCCATCTTGAACATATGCAAATGAGGGCTGGGGAAAACCCATAACACACACAAACAAGCCGCCATCTTGAATACGACCACCCCTAACCTACAAAAACAAGCCGCCATCTTGAAAACGACCACCCCTAACCTAGAAAAACAAGCCGCCATCTTGAAAAACGACATATGCAAATGAGAGGGGATCGGGAAAAGCTCGGGGATCGGGAAACGGACACCGACCACCCGTTTGCATAGACTCACGCATGCGCATACACTCACGCATGCGCACACATACAATCACCAGGGGGAAAAACCCATCACACACACACAAACAAGCCGCCATCTTGAATACGACCACCCCCACCCTACAAAAACAAGCCGCCATCTTGAAACCGACCACCCCTAACCTAGAAAAACTAACCGCCATCTTGAATCAACACCAATGAACCCTAACAAGCCGCCATCTTGAAACCGACCACCCCTAACCTAGAAAAACTAGCCGCCATCTTGAATACGACCACCCCTAACATACAAAAACTAGCCGCCATCTTGAAACCGACCACCCCTAACCTAGAAAAACTAACCGCCATCTTGAATCAACACCAATGAACCAGGGGGAAAAACCCATCACACACACAAACAAGCCGCCATCTTGAATACGACCACCCCTAACATACAAAAACTAGCCGCCATCTTGAAACCGACCACCCCTAACCTAGAAAAACTAACCGCCATCTTGAATCAACACCAATGAACCAGGGGGAAAAACCCATCACACACACAAACAAGCCGCCATCTTGAATACGACCACCCCTAACATACAAAAACTAGCCGCCATCTTGAAACCGACCACCCCTAACCTAGAAAAACTAACCGCCATCTTGAAACCGACCACCCCTAACCTAGAAAAACTAGCCGCCATCTTGAATAATCAACACCAATGAACCCAATAACCTCATTTGCATAGACTCACGCATGCGCATACACTCACGCATCAATCACCTCATTTCCATATTCTACTCCTCATTTACATACACTCACGCATGCGCATACACTCACGCATGCGCATACACTCACGCATGCGCATCAATCACCTCATTTCCATATTCTACTCCTCATTTACATACACTCACGCATGCGCATACACTCACGCATGCGCATACACTCACGCATGCGCACACATACAATCACCCCTCATTTCCATAAATACTCCTCATTTACATTGACTCACGACATGCGAACCCCCCCTATGCCAACCCAATTATTCACTCCGCGCATGCGCAGTGAAGCGCTAAAAGCTCCAGATGCTTACACCCTACTACTGAGGACGTTTGGGATTGTTTTTCAAGGACGTGCGTAATCCACATTGGAGTTTATTGGATTTTAAGCAGTTTGAACTTATCCGGACAATAACTGGATTACGATTCAACTGATCTACTTGGGGTGCCTCGACATTGGTGAGAGGACGATTGGGATTGTGTTTCGTGAACGTGCATAATCCAATATGGCCGACATGCATAAGTAATATTGGATTATGTTGCATTTTAAGCAATATTGTCCGGACAACAACCAAGAACGACACAACAAATCTACTTTATACCTGGAGAGTGCCTAGACTTGCCTTGAGAAATACGGGACCTTTATAATGTTCAGTTAACAGTTATATGTCAAACCATTGTTTTTCAACTGAAATTATTGTCCAAAAAACCGCAAAATTACATAATATGACAAAAATTGCATGGTTATATTTAATTAAACTTTTTCTGAATTAGATATTTCGAATATAACTACTAACTGAATACAATAAATACCATTTATCTCTTATTCAAATAATAATTGTTCATAACTGGTAGCATTTGTTACTACAACATTGGTCCAACGATCCGAATACTAGATCATATTACTTATTTCATGTCAGGATATTGGATACATCATTGAATAGATGACCAGTCTATGATATAACGTTGTTTTTTCAAAAGTCCAAGCATATTGTTAATGTGTTCTTTTCTTTCGAGTCTTCTCCAGTTTTGTTGTGAATTTAACAAATTCGGACGACTTTATGCCTGTATAACATCAATGAGATCGAACAACATAGAAGGTTTTAGTTAACTTTCCCCATCTATCGGCAAATGTGTGGTAAGATAAAGACAATCTCAGAAGTGAATAAATCACAGTATATCGCATAAAGCTGGTCATTCAACAAAGTAAACACATAATTCATAATACATTGGCCAAGAATGAAAGCGTTATGATAAATAATAGAATTAAAAAGTTCAAAATTTGCTGACTAATGGATACCAGGAAATACAGTCAAATTAAATTAGTCCCCAGGGTCATTTCAGTATTGCGAAGCCCGGTCATCTCGGTCTCGGGGGAAGTGAGAGATTAAACAAACGTGATAAGAGGTGCAAAGAGCTGGGAGCGTGGGTAACTTGTTTCTGCATAAAATGAATTAATACAATGGATTCATATAAACACAGATTAATGTGTTACACAACTGGAATGTACTTAAGGATCTTTGCATTTGTCATTGGCTGTCGGCTTCGAGCTATATCGTTTGTTTCGTACTCTTTGAAGTTCTGTTTTAGTGTTTAAATCGACGGAAGCCAAAAATTGGCATCGTGAAACTACAATGATATATGGAAGTGAGGATATCAAAAATGAGCTATCAAGACTACGAGGAATAAAGCCACATACCAATAAAACTAAATAGTATAGGACCAATTAAAAAGGGTAATTTATGGGCATCGCACATTGGCTTAGCATTTCGTCCAATGACAGCCCAGAAATTGGTATTAGGCTACAAAGGACCTCTGGGATTTGGACATTATAAATGAGAGGGATAAAGTCTCACAGTTTTGGAAACTCAGCTGAACGGAGGAGGAACAACGGGAAAACTGTACATGTAGTTAGCAAGCCAAGTGCGGGCCAACCAATCGTGACAGTGCAGTGCGTGATTATATGGTAAGGATCCTTAGTGGGACAACACTTTGGGACTGCCACAGAAGCGATACAATATGTTCGAATCTGCATACTTCAACTATCAGAATCGTGTGAAGTGCTTTTGAACACCATTATA
This sequence comes from Hanleya hanleyi, assembly GCA_036873755.1. Classification (NCBI taxonomy): domain Eukaryota; kingdom Metazoa; phylum Mollusca; class Polyplacophora; order Lepidopleurida; family Hanleyidae; genus Hanleya; species Hanleya hanleyi. The sequence goes on from JAVTVY010045388.1 coordinate 11,538, forward strand.
GATGACATAAGACATCGTTTCATAATCGTTCCCTCCGTCTACCTTCCATGCCTACCCAATGAAGTCATGGCGTTCACGGTTTGAACTGGGTTAAATCAGTTTGAACCGGATATACCAACAATAGATCCTCAACAAAGGGAATTCCCAGAAGTATACATTGGAACGGGTTTGAACCGGTGTGGAGGCTCCTACCTTTTAACCCAGCTGGGACATTTTTCTCCGTATTGGAAATAAGTGTCCGTCCTTAGTTGCAGTAGAAAAGGATATGAGAAGGGACAATAATCCCCAGGACATTCCAGATAGCCCTAAAGCGAGCGTGCTGACCCAGTTCATCAGACACTCTGTCAACCCCCATGATGTTCACTTGTTTGAAGTCCTTTGCTCGTCTGTATCGCTTACGTCGCCGTGAGTCTGCCAGCCATGACACTGCCGCCCGCTCTACCGGTACGATATGTGGGTAGACCTTTACTCGGCTGGATGTACTACGGCGCCAGAAACTGTTTCACCATGAGTCAGCGGCAAGGAGGAATGCAAGGCATGCGGTCCCGCAGAGACATTTGCGAGAGCCCAGAGGAGAGGGACCATCCAGCCCACGGGTAGAGAAGCCTGTAGAGGCCAACGTCCAGAAGCTTCCACCTCTCATCCAGTATACCGGTACCATCTGCTCTAAACCATTTACAATGAACAACACCATGAATCTGCCACACACGGCCCTGTTACCGGGTATACTTGTACGGTCGGCAGGGAGATATTCGCCATGAACGGTAACGCCATGGACCACCCACGTATCCATGTAAGGGTTGCAGACGATTCTATAAAACCCCAAGGCAAATGATACGACATCCTCCATCGACGACACTCGGTGCCACATTTGCGGGAGCCACCCACACCGTAGATTGAGAAACCCCCGATATCTGAGATGCATCCACATGCTATCCAACCGGTCACACCATCTCAAGCTAGAGATGACGTGGACGTGCCCGGTCATCTTCTATCAGACACCCACCCAGTAAGTGACATATACCAGCTTCATTGGTCTATGTTCTGACGGTGTTTTTGTCGTCTTCGCCCGCTGCTAGACATCTTAAAATTTTCGTCCATGACGGAGATATATGGAGTCCATCGCGTCACGACCTTTTGACTGAATCTCGCCTTCGGTTATATACTCCGCCATAAACTGACCGAGCAACCCCGGTATAACTAAGCGAGTGCCAACATCCCGGCCTTCCACCGCTCGTTTACCATTACAGGGCGTGCTTCGTTGGAGCTGGAGTTTTGTTCAGATAGAAACCTTGGACCCGTTGGAATGAAGCCAGGATCAACGCCCCAACACCCAATGAACCCTGGACTGGGTCACCAACGTCACGTCTTTCATCTTCCATCAAACTGTTGACTTGAAAACGAACGACTACACAAATGAAACAGAGTGCACATAATCGGGACTCCTCCCCCGCATGGGTATGCTGTAACACTGGGGATAATAAAATGATTAAGAGGCAGTCATTGTTGTTTTTGTTCTCTCATTAGACTAGCCATTCATAATAGTTTTTAGTACGAACTACACCCGAAGAGCTACGTACGGGAGTGTGTGTGCGCGCGCGTGCGTGCGTGCGTAAAGAGAACTGAGAATTAGTAAAGAGAACTGTCAGGCCGAAGAGCCGTCGCTGGTCCAGGTATGATCACTCGTGGTCCATGGGTCGGGCATTCAGGATGGCTGTCATAGTCCAGGAATATTGGGTGATAGCACGCCTCCCGATGGAGTCGACTCTCGCTAGCACCGCCTTTGTGAACTCTTCTAGGATCTGGCATCGCCCCTCCCTGTAGTGGTCATCTGCAAACATGGATCGGACCGCCGCTTGGTACCCCATGAGTCGATCAACCATGGTCGCATGCTGTGAAACATGCCGCATATTGGAATGGGTCTCTGTCAAGGCTCAGGAACAGTGGGAATGCGGGTGTGGAGTCCAGAGGAGACGCGTTTTATATCCGTTACGCACCCGAGCGCCTCTCCTGTGCATGTGCATCCATGTGAAGATTTCCCCACTCTTGGTCTACCCCAAGAGATCCACCTGGGCTAGTGTCTAGCTGTGCAGGTAGGCCCTCTTTACACAAACCACACTTACACAACCCGATTTGAGATTTCTTCACCATTCCTGACGTTACAAATTAAGTCACTTTCAATCAAATGTATCCCAGGCATAGCCTGCACCATGAGGGCCTCAAGACGAGCGCGAGCACGCCATATTTGGACCCAGCATGGTTCCTCCATCACTTAAACAGGCCCCTGTACGCTAAGTAATTAACTTAACTAATCAAACTAATTCCCGCTTTCTATACCACGCCTCGACTGCTCATGCGCTTCATGACTTCACTTTCCGTCTAGACCAGCCCAATCTTAGTCTGCACGTCGAGGGCTTCAAGGCGACACCCTCCACGACACATTGGGACCAAGAATTACTCATAAATCGCCCAAACACACCCCTGCGCATCCCTAAAATGTCCTCTTTCACCACTACGTCTCGACTGATCATGCGCATCATGACGTATGTTCTGGTTCAATCCACCACAGCCGTAGTCTACTCCACGAGCGCTTCAGTATGACCGCCTATGCGACCCATGTAGACCATGTCGGGCCCAAGTACCTAGACCCATTTGACGGTTTTGTTCCGCATTTTCCCCGAAAAATCCTAGTTTTATATCTACCCCATCAACAACGTGCCCGGAAATGACTTCGCATCGAAAGTGACTTTGATCCACATTTACTTTGCCGATTTACCATCCCCAACAATATGACCTAATATACCCTTTTACTACTACTGAGAGTATCAGGATAAAGTATGCTGTTGTGTTGAACACCACCTTTACCATTTTAAACACGTTGTTTGTCGACATGTCGACGTTTTCTTAAGCACATTGTTTAACTTTGTTAATCATTTAAGTAAATTCTAAACACAATGATAAACAAACTGTTTGAACACTAAACACATAACTAAACACTTAAAGCGTCACTTGAAATTACAAATCAGAGCTCGTTAGTAGTAGGTAGCAGCCCGATTCACTCACGTTTTGCCGGGGGAGGTAACTCTTGCATCCACCAGGGGGCGCCGTTTCCAGGTTAAAGGTATAGGGAACTCCCCGTCATCTCCCCAAGAGTTCCGCCATGCGGTCGCGGGAAAAAAGCTTCCGCGGAGAAAAAGTAGTCCCCAGACTTCAAATACGCTGCATGGTCCGATTGGGTCGAGTGAGGTATCAAAGTGAAGCATTCGTGAAGGGGCATCTAGTCATGGGTGGGTGCATGTAAAATTAGGATTTTTCCCGAAACTATAAAAAGCGGAACACGGACTTTACCCCTAAAATAGGGGAAAACACCTATCAACCCCTATCAATCCTAGCCAAAAGACCTAATATCGGTCCCCGGGTTTATCGGGGCCTGCCTATCAAGCCAATGGGGTGGGTGCATGTAAAATTAGGATTTTTCCCCGAAACTATAAAAAGCGGAATACGGACTTTACCCCTACAATAGGGGTCTGTATTATACAATATAAGGGAAAATGCCTGTATGGGGTATGGGGATGGTCACTTTTTTTTCGTGGGCTTTACTATGGGTTGTGGGGTCGCGTTTGTCTCGTCTCGCCAAGAAAATGACAATGGGAAGGGTCCCGGAGCGAATCGGTAAAATATTTGGGAAAAGTCACAGAGGTCTGTATATAGGCCCATAGGCTGGCTATATGGGGGTATGGGTCCAACCTGGGAAATTCACACACGTTCATTGTGATATGGGCTGTTTGGATTTGTTTTTCACGTCTCGTCATTTAGAACACGATGGGAAGGGTCCCGGAGCGAAACGGTGAAATTTTGGGAAAAAGTCACCGAGGCCTGGGTAGGCCCATAGGCCTATACTGCATGGCTATGGGTGTATAGGTCCATACGGGGTGGACGTTTTGGGATCTAGGTGGGCCACTAATGGTCCGATGGGGTCGAGTGAGGTATCAATGTGAAGCCTATGTGAGGGGGCAACCGATGGGATGGATGTGGGGTAGGAATATCGTCATTCTGCGCATGCGCAATAGACAAAGTGTATGGAAATAGACGTTTTGGGATCTAGGGGAGCCACTAGTGGGCCGATTGGATCGAGTGAGGTATCAATGTGAAGCCTATGTGAGGGGGCATCTGATGGGGTGAGTGCGGGGTTGAAATATCGTCACTCTGCGCATGCTCAGTGGACAAAGGGTATGGAAATAGACGTTTTGGGGTCTAGGTGGGCCACTAGTGGGCCGATGGGATCGAGTGAGGTATCCATGTGAAGCCTATGTGAGGGGGCTAGACTAGGGTGTCGTTTTCATTCTGCTGCGCAGGTCACGTGGGTTGTGACGTCACTTCCGGGTTTCACCTCCAAACCCAGAAGAGTTTCAATGTTCTCTTAGACGTCCGGTTTGTTCAACCTCCGGGGTGTTTCTCGGCCCGGCCCCGGCCCGCCCCGGCCGCAGCGCGCGCGCGCGCGGGGATGATCTGATGCCGCAGCGCGCGCGCGCGTCATTACCGGCAGTGGGCGGATGCATGTCGGGTCAAAAGGTCAAATGCTGTATTATACAGTATATGTCCTGTATTATACCAAATCTGTGCTGTATTATACCATATCTGTCCTGTATTGTACCATATATGTCCTGTATTATACAGTATATGTCCTGTATTATACCAAATCTGTGCTGTATTATACCATATCTGTCCTGTATTGTACCATATATGTCCTGTATTATACAATATATGTTCTGTTTTATACAATCGCATATCGGTTGTCGTGAATAACAACAAGTTCAGCAATGTTCATGCAGTTTATTATCCCCAATGTTACATCATACCCAGGCTGGGGGAGCCGCCCTGGGTATTTTTAGTATGTTCACAGCAAAATAAATTGAAATATCAAACACCATGTTTTATTATTTAACGCACCGTCACATTAGGTACAAGTGTTCACTGAGCTCAAGTCAACGATCAGCATGTAGACATAGAGAGTATGTACGGCATGTTATGGTATTCATCAGTGCACGAGTGACGCATTCAACCGATGGCGGTGGTCGGTCAGCTTGGTAAGGAAAAACGTAACATTGGTCACCCTCTTCACTGTCCACTTGGTGTTGGGTCGTTGTTGTTGGGCCCATTCCAAGGGATCCACGGTGTCCAGTTTCTCCAGCATCGTCTCTAGTGACCTCCGGTTAATGATGGTAAACGGCTGGTCAAACACATAGATGTTACTTCTCGGGTAAAAGTATCGGACTTGGACTGTCTCCTTATGCTGCAGCACATAACCAAACGCCAGATTCAATTTGAAGGCCGTAGTTTGATCTTTGAAGATGGTTTCCATGTAGCTGCGTAGACGGGTGAGGTTGGTCAGTGGGAAATTGTAGATATCTTGAATAGGGCGATGACGGTGGAAACAGTGCCGTGTCATGGACCAATGGCGCCGATCGATGTCACTCACTGGATGGTTGTCCTGTAAGAGATCGCTAGGAACATTTATGGGCTCGTCCAGAAAATGTTCGATGTTGTCAGGCGTATGACTCGAAACCGTAACGGTGGGGTCCGGCTGGAAATCCAGGCTCTTCTGAACTGTGGGTATAGGCGGGCTCTCCGTCATCGCATCACCAGTGGCGTTCGTCTCCCCGGGCTTATCTTCACTGGGTCTGACCTTCCGCGGCTCCTCTTCAGTAGGAAGTTGTCGCCCAAACCGTAGAGACGGGACATGAATCAAACGCTGATGCCGTCTTAACTGACTGCGTCGTTTGAAGAGTTGACCACAATCCTTACATTGTTCCGTCGCGCCCTCGTGGAATGAGCCTTCGTGGCGCAGTAAATGATCCTCCCGATTAAATGACCGTGCGCAGGTTATACAAGTATACCGTGCATCGTTGTGGGTGGAGGCCTCGTGGCGCCGTAAATTATCTAGACGAGTAAACTGCTTCTGGCAAGTTGTGCAAGTGAACATCTTGGTGGTTGACAGAGTGTCTGATGAAACGGCAAGGCCGCTTCCCTTTTATAGCACGCTAGCTGGTGATCTATTTTTAGCACACTCTACCCCAAGTCAAGGATCGAGACTGGTGTACTGGTGTACGACTGAGCCGCATTGCGCGCGCGCGCATGAAGACCCTCATACATACCCCAATGCAGGCGCAGACGCGAAGTGCCCGGATGATAGACACGGACGTCACCGAGAAAAACACATACAACTCGTCACATACAGTCGCCCCCCTCAAGACCCTCATATATACCCGGATGACGGACGTTACCGAAAAGACACGGACTTTACCGAAAAGACACGGACTTTACCGAAAAGACACGGCCTTTGCCGAAAAGACACGGACTTTACCGAAAAGACACGGACTTTACCGAAAAGACACGGACGTACCCGAAAAGACACGAAGGTGAACGACATTGTGGAAAAACCCCACAGACAGGTTATTACATGCATTCCTATGATGTTCACAGGTTATGCCCGATACACGCATAATAAAAGGATTGATCTGTAGTCTGTGTTGTTGTTGCTCTCTTTTTTGGACTAACCCATCAGAATAGTACGTATCACGGAATACACCCGACGTCTAGGCGCGCATGTGTGACATGGTCTATAAAACATGTCTCTCTGGATCCCACACCTTCATTTCTACGGTTGCAGAGCCATGACGGAGATCCAGCCCTATGCGACTCGCATTTTACAGCATGCCACCGTGGTTAATTCACTCACGGGTTACCGAGCAGTGGTCCGGTCCATGTTTGCAGATGGCGACGACAACGAGGGGCGACGCCAGATGCTGAACGAGTTCACAGAAGCGGTCCTCGACAGAGTGCACTCGATGGAGCGGTGTGCCATCACTCACCACTACTGGACTATGACAACCATCCTTGATACTCGGGCTATGGACCACGAGCGCTCACGCCGGAACCAGCGACGGCTGGTTGGCCTCACAATAGTCTGTGCCCTATTGACCCTGGCGCTGTGGTATTGACAGTGGGACCTCACCATAAATACGAGGGTCAGACAGAGTGTGTGTCATTCACCGTTCGTCATTGGATCAAGCATGTCACCAGTCCTACGAGCCATCCTTCCCCTTACACCCCGGGTGGGGTTACACGTCTATGAAGATAAAGTCACCCTCGTGGAAGACCGTGGAGATGTTTGCTGGTCGCGCGCTGAGACCGTATCGAATACGGTTACGCTACACCGTGACGGCTGGACCAAATTTAAACGGGTGTTGAGCGGCGAGCTCGACGGACACCTCATCCACATAGACAATGCCATCTACGTACACCGTGGACCCTTCTTCCCACGCCTGGGCCGCTACCAAGACCCTACGCGAGGCTTCACCCTAGACCCCGATCTGTGGACAGCCTTCGAGAAAGTGGTGCCCATCGTGGACCAGCTGTTTACACCGGACGAGCGGTCATCAGACGAGTTGGAGTGGGCTCGTGCCCTGAGAGAAGCGGCGGCAGAACCCAATGAACAAATGTCTAACCATGAACCCGACGACGATGCCATTGATTACCCGGCTAGACTCAGTCAGCCCAGTGACATGACCACCCGATCCTTTGATCTCACGGGGTTCTCCCTATAAATACGAGAGACAGTCAAATCTGGTACCATTCACGTACTGACCATGACGGAGCATATAATACTGGCGTATCTCAGCTTGACCCCGAGGTTTTCCTGCACGTGTATGCGGATAAGGTCGATATCATGGAGGAGGTGGGAGACATCTGTGATGCGGACCCTACACAACCGTGCCCGGCTCACATTCGTCTGTCCCGGGAGGGCTGGACCAAATTCAAACGGGTGTTGTCTGGTGAACTGGACGGCGACCTTATCCACTTGTGTCACGATGTGTACATCCGACGCGGCCCTTTCTTTGCTCAATTGGCTCGGCTAGATGGAGGTACAGTGCATTTTACCCTTCACCCTGATCTATGGTCTGCATTGGAAGATGCCGTGGTAGATGTGGATCAAGTGCTTATCAAGCAGTCATCAGACGAGTTGGACTGGTCATTTACCATGGACACTGTGGAAGCCAACGAAGAAAATCAGAAAGAAACTCCGGCCCAAGATATACCCATTATAAATAAACGATAGAGCCAGGGTCCATCATCATTTGTCACCATGAAGCGCTGGGAGAAGGTGTTGGATAACTTATACTACAGTTCCGACAGTCCGGCGGCCTATAGTGCGTTGTCGGCTCTCTATCGAGCGGCCAAACCCCAGGGGATACAACGTGCCCAAGTCCGAGATTGGTTCAGAAAACAAGACACCTATACCTTACATCGATCTGTCCGTCGCCATTTTCTACGGAACCGGGTCATCGTGGGAGGAATAGATGCCCAGTGGCAAGCGGATTTGGTCGATATGAGCGCCTTTGCCAAACACAACGATGGTCCAAATGGAACTGCCCATCCTTCCCAGGTTAATTTACAATCCCCTTTTGGGGTTCAAGCTCTGTATATCGATGCCGCAACATTGTCTCCTCCGAACCTTGCCGAAAGGGAGACCTTGGACCATTTGACCTGGATGTGACCTTTGACCTTTTGATCCTACATGCATCCGCCCACTGCCGGTGATGACGCGCGCGCGCGCTGCGGCATCAGATCATCCCCGCGCGCGCGCGCGCTGCGGCCGGGACGGGCCGGGCCGGGGCCGGGAAAAAAGCCCCGGAGGTTGAACATCCGGACGTCTAAGAGAACATTGGAACTCTTCTGGGTTTGGAGGTGAAACCCGGAAGTGACGTCACAACCCACGTGACCTGCGCAGCAGAATGGAAACGACACCCTAGTCTAGCCCCCTCACATAGGCTTCAC
>JAVTVY010045389.1:0-19814 GCA_036873755.1 Hanleya hanleyi
AAGCAATAGCAGGAAACGCTGTTTCTAGGCTAATGGGGTGAAAGGGCACCATACCCCATTTTACTAATTATTTATCGCCCGAAAGAACTTCCTTTTCAAGCTCGATTTCAGATTCTTGGGAGGGGGGGACTGAAACTGCAACATAAACTTTTTTTACACTTCGATGTATATATATTAGTTGTTTGTATAGTACCCCAACGGTGAAAATCTCCTTTGGAAATCCATGTAATTTTCCGTTTTGGGTACTACATGTAGATAATACCTTATGCATACAGCTAGCTGGTCCATGTGTGAAAGTTCGTCAGTTACTTGCCGACGGGCGGTCGTTCTCTCCGGATACTCCGGCTTCCTCCATCAGCTTAACTGGCTGTCACCATATGAGTGTAACAACCTTGAGTGTGACATTAAGTCAAATATCCCCCCATGTAGAGCTAGAATAAGAATTAAACAGATGTAAAGGCTAAACAAATATATACATTTTTATTGGGGTGCTATATTACGATATTGCAGAGGTGTCGACGTTCAACAGTAAATCAGTTCATGCGAAAGATGAATACTTAACATATTACGATAGCGCTAATGTTGAAGGTACCCCATATATATTTATTGACATGTTAGTGTGTTTAATATAGCGTGGAATACTTGAGTTATTTTCCTAAAAAAATGTTGTATGTAAAATCTTTTAATCCCTCGACTGTTTTGTCAAACATTATAATTTATTAATTATTTCAATTTCGTTCTTTTTCAGTCTGACGAATATTGCTCCACTATTTCACGACTAGAGGCGGCAATTGTCATAATCCCGATCTGCAAGTCTGGTGTGATGACATTATTTGGGAGCCATATTTTAACCCCCGAATACGGATACATGTCTAATATTTGACAAAATAACGAAAGCGGTCAAAGAGATAATTAAAAAATGTATGATGTACTAAAATTAAAGATGGGAAATTATAAGAGTTCCACCATTTGTCATTGTTGTTATTTACGCAGCTTGTATGTCGCCATGTTAACTCAGAATTGCTGTCTGTGCTAGGGGGTAGGGAAGCCGGAGCGTGTCAATTCTCCATCACAGCTCAGAATGTGGATAGGTTAAAATAGGTAAACATGTAAGAAGCTTGCTCAGTCTCGCTTTCCGCAATCTCTAGCCAAATAAAGCCTTAAAACAAGAGAGAAAATGTTGATATTTCGATAGATTTTGACCGGCCTGAACATCTTTGCCCATGTATTGAATATTATTTGTCGTGACTGATTCGATGTTCCCAATGCAGAGAAAATATCGTCAATTTGTTTGCCGGGTTTGTCGCCTCTTTGATATGCTGACACAATGCGGCCTGCGTTATTTTAATCGTGACATTTCTTATCACGTGACTAAATAAAATATTTTTGATGACCAGAAAGGGTCCGTGTCACACTCGGCTTTCTATCTCGTAAAATTGAAAGTAGAAAGATGGACGATAACGCTCCCGTATTCCAGTTTTCCAGCTAGCAGAAATAAAGTAGAAAGATGGAACGATCGACGCCGCTTTTGTATTCCCGCTTTCCATCTAGCAGAAGGAAAAGTAGTAAGATGGAACGCTCGACCCCGCTCCCGTATTCCAGCTTTCCATCTAGCAGAAGGAAAAGTAGTAAGATGGAACGCTCGACCCCGCTCCCGTATTCCAGCTTTCCATCTAGCAGAAGGAAAAGTAGTAAGATGGAACGCTCGACCCCGCTCCCGTATTCCAGCTGTCAATCTTGTAAAATATACAGATGAAAAGCGCAGCACCGCTTCTGTATTCTTGCTTTCCATCTTGCACATTTGTGAACAATAAGGCTCAACGTTGCTTCCATATTTTGTATTTCAAAATATATTTGTCAAAAAGGAATACGAGAGCGACACTTTGTTAACATTAGCCCCATTTCTCAATCTGTGAGATATGCCCGTCTCATTGAAATCAAGCATAGATTCTCCTCGCAAAAAAGCTTGTATCGTAAAGTTCCAAAACAAAACCGCTTGTTATAACATTCAAATGCTGATATTGGGAGAAACGGGGCAAATTTCAAGAGGGCATGGCTCCGGTATACTGCTATATGTCATAAATTCATTTTGGAAAGCTGACATTCAGGGGCGATTTAGTGCTGTTCATCGGCAAGGCTTTGGTGTAAGACCTCGCATTGAAAAGTTAATATCCTGGACAAAAGACTGACAATACAACGTGCAGCAGATCTTTTGTCATTTATATTTCGTGAGTCTTACACCAAATCTTTGCCTGTTCATCTTTCTACTTTCACTTTTACCAGATGGAAAGCTCGAAAACGAAAGCAAAGTAGACCTTTCCAACTTTTTACTTTCAATTTTGCGAGATGGAAAGCTCGAAAATCGGAGCGATGTAGAGTTTTTCATCTTTCTATTTTCAAGTTTGACAAAGTTGATTATCGAGTCTGTGTTACACGGAACTGAAAGTTCACGCTACGATAGACAAAGAAACATGACGGTTTTGTTGACCAAATCCGTGTTTGAAGGTAAATTCCAGCTGACCAAATACGTTATGAGTTGGTTATCACGGTGCTGGAGATGTCAAATCATATTACTTATTCAATGAGAAACTTTCCCTGCGTCTGATTCCAATTTCCCATGCCAAATATCTCGACCGACTGCAGCTCTTTCTGTTTCTTTATCGTTCGGTCTAATACAACTATCCAGGTACACAAACTAACTAACAAAACGTAGGTTTTTTTAGGCTGAGCACAACGCCAAGGTGTTCTTTGAGTTCACAAGCTCGAGCCATAAACTATTTCACCAGATTATACAGGATCAGAAGTCCTCAAAACAAGAGTCTTGGGCGGGTGAGATTGCTTTAAGGTGAAGTGTCGAAATATGGAGTCTCTATACATAATGCCATGCCTTATCGTTGTGTATATTTTACCGGTCTCTGTGATTGTTGAGGGGGATTCATTGCCGGTCTCTGTGCTTGTTGGGAGCGGATTCATCAGGCGAGTCAGCCAAGAGATCGCATATTATAAGCGAGTGGGCGCATCATTTATACGATCTTTAGCCTGTTAAGCCCGATAAATCCCATACCCCGCCCTCCATCCCCCGGACAGGCACAGAGAACGGTAACTTATTTCACAACTTTGTCCTACAAACCACATTTTTCAAAAGTATTTCAAACTTTCTTTTCACGCTGTTTGCAAAACGTCTTGACACCTTGCCCAAGCACCAGTAGCCATGGTAATATAGCCATGTGCCCTTCCAGATTGAAAAAAAGGAAACCATCTATGAATTGATGCGATATCTGATGATGGTAATTCATAGATGGCGGTCCAAGTCGTACTAAAACGGTTAGTTGTAAACCTGTCCCGATGTGTGCGTATTAGGCCCCATACCTACATGTAGATATCAAGTGTCAAACCGGCATTCAATATTCAGCCGTTGTCCATAGAAGAATTTCCGCTTAAATAATAGAAAGACCTAGTTCGTATGACAGTTAGCACAATTCCAAACGTGTATGAAATAAAATTAATAAAAACAGAAGGTTGTTTCCTACAAGAGAGAAGCGGTCAACAGTTTTCAATGATGTCAGCAAGACATGATGATGCTCTTTGTGAACAATCATAATCACTGACCATTATTCTTTATCCAAAGGAATTTCCGGGTCGTTTTCCAGAGTGTGTATCTCAGTCAGGCTTTGATTGCGCTTGTTCATTCGAACCCCATGAAGATGTAAAACACTTGATATTCAAACGGCCCCTAGGCCCAAGGTAAGCGCAACTAGACACAAGCTACGAAACGTAGCACCATGGATCTTGCACAGCTACGAACGTATTTTGCCGTTAATACTCCATATTCATTACAGAAATTGATCAACTTTGAATGGAGGCGTTTGACTATATCCTTTTTTTGACAAGTTTCTTTAATAATATTCTGTGGCTTTGATTAAACTCGTCACAGTCTGCACATGATCCAGCAAATGCAATCAGATGAGATATTCAAACGCCGTATGCAGGTACTTCTGGAATATTGCAATCAAAGAATGGGTAGCTGATTATGTCAAAAGTGGAAACGTCTCTCTCGCAGTGTGTAAGCCTGTCTGCCTGGGATATATTTATGATGATGGAACTGTACGCCTTCCTGACGCAATCGCTGATGACACACACACAAATATTTGTCACCTTGCCACCATTTCAACGCGATAGGAAGACCAGTGGTGACAATTCTAGACCATAACTGACTACTCATGGTAGTGGGAATATATTCACACAACAAAAACATAGTATCGCATGCTTCACTTTAGCGATAGTGAGGTGAGAAAATATAAGCAATTTTGTGAGAGGAAGGAATATTTCTCCATATTATTTATCTTTTATACGTTCGCAATATATATATATATTCATATATTAGTTGTTATTATTAATATCTACAAATCATATCTTACACGTTCTCAGCAGAAGGCGAAATGCGAAGTCCAATCGTAACTGCTACTGTGCGCCTTTTCGATGTGTGACTGTATGACTTTGTGAAGAGGCAAAATATCGCACTGTGCGACTTTTCGAGGTGCGTCCCAATTTTCGACGCACGATATGGATGTTATCTGTGAACATATCACACTTCATTTGAGATATAATTTTTTCTACAGAAGAAAGATAGTAGTGTGAACGGGCAAGACACCCATATCAACGTATTTTATACTCATTCTCTTTTTCTAGCTGAAGGCTGTTAAACATCATGGAGAAGACCACTAATTTGGATCCGCTCTACAGATGCAATTATTGTTGTCCGCCATTTCCAAGCTTTTCGGTCGTCTGTATATGCCTACAGTCATACCATAGATCACCATTACGAGGAAACATTCAAACTCTGTGAATTTACTGGTCGCTATGGATTCTCCACAAAGAATTATAGTTCCAAGCCTGTTGATGTTATCCTGGCCCAGATATCCATACCATTTGAGGAGCCAGACAAAATTAGAATCATGTCGCTCACCGCCGCGTGCAAAGAGACCTCAAGCTCTGACCAAACCAGGCGACCAAAATTATCAAGTACACCTATATCAGCGATGTAGCCAACACTCATGACACAGTTGTCAGGTCTCCAGCTAATATCGTAATTGCGTCATTAGCAGGCGAATCTGCATCCAAAGTAAAGCGCTGTTGTCCCAATTGTGACATTAGCTGGCGACTCTGCATGCAGAGTCGACGATTAATGACACAATTACGAAAATTGTATCATTAGCAGTTGCTATTACAATTTCTCATTGTTTTACTTGCGACATTAACGGTTAATAGTGTACATCTCAACCGCTAATGTCACAACAAATCGGTTTTGTAGCCTAGTCAGAGGATAGCTGTTCATATAATATCTCCGTTTCAATGCGGAGTTAGAACCTTGTCGGAAGGTTACAAAATATAGGCTGATGACCTTGACATTTTGATATGTGATGACCCCGTCACCTGTGCATTGACCTATGACCTCGACTTTGACCTTGACCTTTACTTTGACCTTTAATGGGCTAAAATGTGTAATGTGCATATTTCCGTAACTATGCAACCGAGAATTTTTATATTTCGCTACGCGCTAGTCTCTGATAGTTACATCACCAAACCGGTAATTGACACACTCATCTAGAAATGTTTCTAGAAATGTTCGACCCTCGATTTCGAGGTCATTTCCGAGGTCGAGTTCAATTCTACCCTCGTACTCGTGATCAGTTGCGTCGATTGTTTGGAGAAAATACTCCAAACTTTTGTTTTGCCCCAAAATTTCACCTGCAGGGGTAGGCCTACCCTTAGTAAAAAAAATGATGGAATTTTATTTTCTCCGATTGACCTCAAACTTCGTCTTAAATTCATGTAGACCATCCTTTGATTAGTGGACATATCAAAGATTTAGTCATACATCATGTGTGATATATTTTTTCCTCAAATAATTACTGATCGCCAGTTGTGACAATAAGCGTCAACATGCTCGCTATCATTTGTTTTTTAGTGACGGATTCGCCTGAACTATTTTTACAGCGCAGTTGTGTGCGTTGTGACATTGGCTGGCGACCTGCTAATGACACAATTGTTGTAATGTGTCATAGCGTCCACAAAAAATCCATTTCGAAAGTGATCTTGAAATGACCGAAAACGAAGAAGACCTAAGTTCATTTTTTGAGAGCAAAACTTTGAACCAACTAGAGCAGAGAAAAGCGATTCAACTGACCCGATTTTTGATTTATTTGCAGTGAAAATCATTGAGTATACTGTGCTTATATTCCAAGTATACTGACTTGCAGTTTCTGCTTTACCAACTCAACGATCACGACTAAACTCACTATAGCAAACTAACGGTTTAGTAATCACTTATTCTAGAAAATATATATAAAACCCTTATTGACTCATATTTTGCCGGGGGAGGTAACTCTTGCATCCGCCAGGGGGCGCTGTTTTCATGTTATAGTATAGGGATCGCCCCCTGGCGGCCTTTGAACTCTGGGTGCATGTAAAAACATCTCCCGGAAATAAAAAACATCATCATTTGAGGGAAATATTGTGATTGTTAGACTTTACCTTTTTACGAAATTCTGATAATTAAACGGTGATATTATTATTTTGCGGGTGAATGATTGTGTAAATCATTGAATGATTCTTTGAATCAGTGATTTTGTGATTGCATCAGTCATTTTGTAAATGATTTTGTGATTGAATCAGTCATTTCGTGAATGATTCCCTCATTATGCGGATTATTGAATGAATGAATCTGTCATCATGCGGATGTATGATTGTGTAATTCATTGAATGATTCTTTGAATCAGTGATTTTGTGAATGATTCCCTCATTATGCGGATTATTGAATGAATGAATTTGTCATTATGCGGATGTATGATTGTGTAATTCATTGAATGATTCTTTGAATCAGTGATTTTGTGAATGATTTTGAGTCATTGAATGGATTCAGTGAATGATTAAATGGATGATTGAATCATTGAGTCATTGAGACGGGTGTATCATTGTTTAATTCATTCAATGATTCTTTGAATCAGCGATTTTGGGTGAATAATTAGCCACCAATCAGAGCGCAGCTCTTCTATTGTCTAAAAATATCCACCAATCAGAGGACAGCTCTTCTATTGTCTAAAAATATCCACCAATCAGTGGACAGCTCTTCTATTGTCTAAAAATATCCACCAATCAGTGGACAGCTCTTCTATTGTCTAAAAATATCCACCAATCAGACAGCAATTCTTCTATTGTCTAAAAATATCCACCAATCAGAGAACAGCTCTTCTATTGTCTAAAAATATCCACCAATCAGAGAACAGCTCTTCTATTCTCCAAAAATATCCACCAATCAGTGGACAGCTCTTCTATTGTCTAAAAATATCCACCAATCAGAGAACAGCTCTTCTATTGTCTAAATATATCCACCAATCAGAGGGCAGCTTTTCTATTGTCTAAAAATAGTCACCAATCAGAGGGCAGCTCTAGTGTTGCTAAAAATAGTCCCCAATCAGAGGGCAGCTCTAGTGTTGCTAAAAATAGTCACCAATCAACGATCAGCTTATTTTTAGCCATCCATCACCGTATGCTATAAAAGAGACTACCCATCGTGTCATTCTTCAATCAACATGGATTACTCTAAAATCGACTCCTTTACGGACGTAAATGACTTGAACGCTTGGGCGACAGAGCGGGGCGCCTATAACGACGTTGCTGTCAATTTACGTCGAATACAACTACTCGCCGATATCATCTGTCGCTCCGTGCCCACCGTTTCTCAGATTGAATTTGCTCTCAAACCTTCGAGAAATGAGGAAATATGCTTCGCCATCGACGCAGTCACACCAGTCAACCAATCAACTGTTCCACATGTAGAAAATCCTTCACTCGCATGGATCAGCTTTTAACTCATCAGCGTACCCATACGAGGAAAAGTCATGTTTATGGCGCACATCATAGCAGAGTTAAGCGGATGAGAACAGACCTACCACCACATCAGTCTAAATGTAAATTTTGCGGAATCATCAAACCACTCCTCACCCGAAAACCATTCTGTCATGAATGTTCGACTCAAGGAAGAGAATGCACTGCCTGTCATCGACCACTGCCTGAGAAATATTTCAACGCACATTTACACCGAATATATTATATATATCCTATATTATAAAATACCTATAATGTAGGGATTTATACCTGATGTATACCGGTACTATATATTATAGTTGTATTTCCTTATTTTTATAGAATATGTGATTAATAATCGATCAGTTTGCCAGCGCCTCAGATGACAAAGAAACGTAATCGTATAATGTTCAGAACTGATTATAAGTTCAACGTACCATTTATCTAAACTACGATTGGTCAACGCATCCAGTCAGCATTTAAAATACGAAAACATGCATACAAATGCCTAAGTTGTAATCGAGAAAACCTCGTGATTGACAAGTACGGCATATTCCGAACTTGGAATTTTCGATGAAAGGCAAGACAATTTAATTATACCCGGAAGTGCAACAATGTATGCTCTCACAACCCATAAAACATCTTGCAAATGTGAAAATTTAACATCCAAAATTGCGCCAAGATATCGAGTAATTCGAAAGATTGCCACGAGGTACATGTATGGTACCGTAAATACAAATCACATGTAATAATTATCCGACGACACCGAAAACGAGAGAAAGCATTCTGTTCTGCACAACAGAAATAAAATCTATAACATTTTTAGTGACAATATATATAAAATAAGAGACTGGCAAGAAATACGGTACAGCATATCATAAACCTAAATAACATAAGTTTTGTTTTCAACACATTGTTAAATCAAAAGATGAAAATACATATCCCCTGTATAAATCCGTAAAGGCCAATCTTCTATTATAGAAGTATGGTCTAAGATATTATTATTTAGTAAAACCCAAGAGGACGCTGTACCTTTCGGCGAGGATTCGGCCTCAGTGATGCGATTGAAGTGCCCTATGAGAAATATGTCTGTGCTAATACTCCAGTTTGATAGTGAGAGAGGATATTAGTACTAATGGTGAATTTGGTCAAATGTCAAACAGACAAGTATTGTAAACATGTCTGTGCTAATACTCCAGTTTGATACATTAATGAGAGAGGATATTAGTACTAATGGTGAATTAGGCCAAATGTCAAACAGACAAGTATTGTAAACATGTCGGTGCTATGACTCCAGTTTGATACATCATCGAGAGAGGATATTAATACTAATGGTCAATTAGGGTACTAATGGTCAATTAGGTCAAATGTCAAACAGACAAGTATTGTAAACATGTCTATGCTATTATTCCAGTTTGATACATCAGTGAGGGAGGATATTAGTACTAATGGTGAATTGCGTCAAATGTCACACCGACAAGTATTGTAAACATGTCTGTGCTATTACTCCATGTTTGAGCGGATACATCAGTGAGAGAGGATATTAGTACTAATGGTGAATACATCAGTGAGAGAGGATATTAGTACTAATGGTGAATACATCAGTGAGACAGGATATTAGTACTAATGGTGAATTAGGTCAAATGTCAAACAGACAAGTATTGTAAACATGTCTGTGCTATTACTCCAGTTTGATACATCAGTGAGAGAGGATATTAGTACTAATGGTCAATTAGGTCAAATGTCAAACAGACAAGTATTGTAAACATGTCTGTGCTATTACTCCAGTTTGATACATCAGTGAGAGAGGATATTAGTACTAATGGTCAATTAGGTCAAATGTCAAACAGACAAGTATTGTAAACATGTCTGTGCTATTACTCCAGTTTGATACATCAGTGAGAGAGGATATTAATACTAAAGGTCAATTAGGTCAAATGTCAAACAGACAAGTATTGTAAACATGTCTGTGCTACTACTCCAGTTCAATGATGTGGAGTATGATCAAACTTCAGGAATACATCACCATAAGAGCAAACAAGAATCTCATTGAGGTCTGAATGTCCATGGGTCACGACCACTGGGGATAAATAAAAAAACAATGCGGAAACCATCAATAATCACATTTTTGTGAGCGAAAGCAATAGCAGGAAACCATGTTTCTAGGCTAATGGGGTGACAGGGCACCATACCCCATTTTACTAATTATTAATCGCCACAAAGAACTTCCTTTTCAAGTTCGATTTCAGATTGTTGGGGGGGGACTGAAACTGCAACATAAACTTTGTTTACACTTCGATGTATATATATTAGTTGTTTCTATAGTACACCAACGGTGAAAATCTGATTTGGAAATCCATGTAATTTTCCGATTTGAATACTACATGTAGATAATACCTTATGTATACAGCTAGCTGGTCCACGTGTGAAAGTTGGTCAGTTACTTGCCGACGGGCGGTCGTTCTCTCCGGATACTCCGGCTTCCTCCATCAGCTAACTGGCTGTCACCATATGAGTGTAACAACCTTGAGTGTGACAATGAGCCAAATACCCCCCCCCCCCGCCATGTAGAGCTAGAATAAGAATTAACCAGATGTAAAGGCTAAACAAATATATACATTTTTACAGTAGCGCTAATAGTGAAGGTACCTTATATATATTTATTGAAATGTTAGTGTTTTTAATATAGTGTGGAATACTTGAGTTATTTTCCTAAAAATTGCAGATATGTTGCACGTAAAATCCTTTAATCCCTCGACTGTTTTATTAAACATTATGATTTATATATTATTTCAATTTCGTTCTGTTTCAGTCTGACGAATATTGCTCCACTATTTCACGACTAGAGGCGGCAATTGTCATAATCCCGATCTGCAAGTCTGGTGTGATGACATTATTTGGGAACCAGATTTTAACCCGCGAATACGTATGCATGTATAATATTTGACAAAATAACGGAAGCGGCCAAAGAGATAATTAAAAAATGTATGATGTACTAAAATTAAAGATGGGAAATTATAAGAGTTACATCATCTGTCATTGTTGTTATTTACGCAGCTTGTATGTCACCATGTTAACTCAGAATTGCTGTCTGTGCTATAGGGGGTAGGGAAGCCGGGGCTTGGCAATTCTACATCACAGCTCAGAATGTGGGTAGGCTAAAATATGTAAACATATGAGGAGCCTGCGCAGTCTCGCTTTCCGCAATCTCTAGCCGACGAAAACCTCAAAACAAGAGAGAAAAATGCTGCTATTTCGATAGATTTTGACCGTCCTGAACATCTTTGTCCATGTACTGGGTACTATTTGTCATGACTGATTCGATGTTCCCAATATGTGCAGAGAAAATATCGAGCGATTGGCTTGCCCGGTTTGTCGCCTTCTTGATATACTGACACAATGTGGCCTGCGTTATTTTAATCGTGACATATGTTATAACGTGACTAAATAAAATATTTCTGATGAGCAGAAAGGTTCCGTTTCACACTCGGCTTTATATCTCGTAAAATTGAAAGTAGAAAGATGGACGATAACGCCAGTATTCCAGTTTTGCATCTAGCAGAAGAAAAACAGAAAGATGAAACGCTCGACACCGCTTCAGTATTCCAGCTTTCCATCTAGCAGAAGGAAAGTAGAAAGATGGAACGCTCGACACCGCTCCCGTATTCCAGCTTTCCACCCAGCAAAGTAAAGTATAAAGATGGAAAGCTCGGCAACGCCCCTCTGTATTCCTGCTTTCCATCTTGCACATTTGTGAACAATAAGGTGTGAGACTCAACGTCGCTTCCATATCTTGTATTTCCAAATATATTTGTCATATAGGAATACGAGAGCGACACTTTGTTAACATTAGCCCCATTTCTCAATCTGTGAGATATGCCCGTCTCATTGAAATTAAGCATAGATTCTCCTCGCAAAAAAGCTTGTACCGTAAAGTTCCAAAATAAAACCGCTTGTCATAACATTCAAATGCTAATATTGGGAGAAACGGGACAAATTTCAAGAGGGCATGGCTCCGGTATACTGCTATATGTCATAAATTCATTTTGGAAAGCTGAAATTCAGGGGCGATTTAGTGCTGTTCATCTTTCAACTTTCACTTTTGCCAGACGGAAAGCTCGAAAACGAAAACAAAGTAGAGCTTTCCAACTTTTTACTTTCAATTTTGTGAGATGGAAAGCTCGAATATGGGAGCGATGTAGAGTTTTTCATCTTTCTATTTTCAAGTTTGCAAGATGGAAAGTTGATTGTCGAGTCTGTGTTACACGGAACTGAAAGTTCACGCTACGATAGAGAAAGAAACATGATGGTTTTGCTGACAAAATCCGTGTTTGAAGGTAGATTCCAGCTGACCAAATACGTTATGATGAGCTGGTTATCACGGTGCTGGAGATGTCAAATCATATTACTTATTCAATGAGAAACTTTTCCTGCGTCTGATCCCAATTTCCCATGCCAAATATCTCGACCGACTGCAGTTCTATCTGTTTCTTTATCGTTCGGTATAATACAACCATCCAGGTACACGAACTAATTAACAAAAAGTAGTTAGCCCGGGTATTTAAAACCCCCAAAGACGTTTTTTAGGCTGAGCACAACGCCAAGGTGTTCTTTGAGTTCTCAAGCTCGAGCCATAACAAACTATTTCACCAGATTATACAGGGTCAGAAGTCCTCAAAACAAGTCTTGGGCGGGTGAGGTTGATTTAAGGTGAAGTGTCTAAATATGGCGTCTCTGTACATAATGCCATGCTTTATCGTTGTGTATATTTTACCGGTCTCTGTGCTTGTTGATGGGGGATTCATTACCGGTCTCTGTGTTGGTTGGGAGGGGATTCATCAGGCGAGTCAGCCAAGAGATAGCATATTATAAGCGAGTGGGCGCATCATTTATACGATCTTTTACCTGGTAGGCCTGATAAATCCCCCCCCCCCCGCCCCACCTCCCCCGGACAGGCACAGAGAACGGTAACTTATTTAACAACTTTGTCCCACAAACCATAAACCAAAGGAGAAAGTATTTCAAACTTTCTTTTCACGTTGTTTGCAAAACGTCTTGACACCTTGCCCAAGCACCAGTAGCCATGGTAATATAGTCATGTGCCCTTCTAGATTGAACAAAAAAGAAACCATCTATGAATTGATGCGATATCTGATGATGGTAATTCATAGATGGCGGTCCAAGTCCCCCTCGCCAGACGGGGTTTATTACAGATGTATGCGTTTTCAGATTAGGCCCCATACCTACATGTAGATATCAAGCGTCAGAACCGGCATTCAATATTCAGCCGTTGTCCATACAAGAATTTCCGCTTAAATAATAGAAAGACCTATTTCGTATGACAGTTAGCACAATTCCAAATGTGTATGAGATAAAATTGATCAAACAGAAGATTGTTTCCTATACAAGAGAGAAGCAGTCAACAGTTTTCAATGATGTCACGTGACATGACGATGTTCTTTGTACACAATCATAATTACTGACCATGTTCTTTTTTCAAGGGGATTTCCGGGTTATTTTCCTGAGTTTGTATCTCAGTCAGTTTGTATCTCAGTCAGGCTTTGATTGCGGCTGTTCATTCGAACACCATGGATATGTCAAACCGCCCCTTGGCTTAAGGAAAGCACAATTAGACACAAGCTACGAAACGTAGCACCAGGGATCTTGCACAGTTACGAACGTATTTTGCCGTTAATGTTCCATATTCATTACAGAAATTGAGAAACTTTGACTGGAGGCGTTTGCCTATATCCTTTTTTGACAATTTTTTTTAATAATATTCTATGGCGTTGATGAAAATCGTCAAGGTCTGCACATGACCCAGCAAATGCTATCAGACGAGATATGCATACGTCGTATGCAGGTCCATCTGGAATATTGCAATCAAGGAATGTGTAGCTGATTATGTCAAAAGTGGAAACGTCTCTCTCGCAGTGTGTAAGCCTGTCCGTCTGGGATATATTTATGATGATGGAACTGTACGACTTCCAGACGCAATCGCCGATGACACACACACACACAAATTTGTAACCTTGGCACCATTTCAATCCGATAAGAAGACCAGTGGTGACAATTCTAGACCATAACTGACTACTCAAGGTAATGAGAATATATCCAGACAACAACAACATAGTGTCGCATGCTTCACTTTAGCGATAGTGAGGTGAGAAAATATAATCAATTTTGTGAGAAGAGGGAATATATCTCTATATTATTTCCCTTTATAAGTACGCAAGAGACATATATCTATTCATATATTAGTTGTTATTAATATCTACAAATAAGCTTGTAATTTTCTTACACGTTCTCAGCAGAATGCGAAATGCAATCATTGCTGCTACTGTGCGCCTTTTCAATGTGGGACTTATGACTTTATGAAGAGGTAAAATATCGCCCTGTGCGACTTTTCGACGTACTACTCAGAATGTTATCTGTGAACATATCACACTTCATTTGGAATATAAATATTTCTACAAAAGAAAGACAGTGGTGTCCACGGGCAAGACACCCATCTCAACGTATTTTACACTCATTTTTTTCTAGCTAAAAACAGTTAAACATCATGGCCCCGCTCTACAGATGCAATTATTGTTCTCTACCATTTTCAAGCTTTTCGGCCGTCTGTATAGGCCTACCATAAATCACCATTACGTGGAAACATTCAAAGTGTCAAACTCTGTGAAAATACTGGTCGCTATGGATTCTGCACAAAGAATTATAGTTCCAAGCCTGTTGATGTTATCCTGGCCCAGATATCCATATTATTTGAGGAGCCAGACAAAATTAGAATCATATCGCTCACCACCGCGTGCAAGGAGACCTCAAGCTCTGACCAAACCAAGCGACCAACATTCTCAACATTCCCGTAAATACAAAATCACATGCAATAATTATCCGACGACACTGAAAATGAGAGAAAACATTCTGTTCTGCACAAAAGAAAAAAGATTTAATTGAAATTACCCGTGGATGCAGTTCTCTCGTGTAATTTACATGCACGGAGAAATTACGCTATATATCATTTTTAGTGACAATATATATAAACTAAGAGATTGGCTAGAACTACGGTACAGCATATCCTGAACCTAAAATAACATAAGATCCTTTTTTTCAACACATTATTAAATCAAAAGATGAAAATACATATCGTATTATCGATAAACGCCTTGTGGCATATAAAACAATAATAGGCCTACCCTGGGGTTCCATTGTATCGGACGGCATGATATTTCAGTGGGACAGCACTATAAAATGGCAGCATTAGACCTGCTCTGTTACAAGTAGGTACCCCTGCCCCTCCCCCTCCCCTCCCTTCCCTTCCCCGTCGTGATATAGCTGAAAAAATGTTGAAAGCGACGTTAAACCCTATTCACTCACTCACTGACTCCATTGTATCGGTTGCGATGACAAATTATGTAGTCCCGGTCTACTGGTGAATGTCTTGCCACAAAAATGACAAATGAAGTCAATCGAGCAGAATTTGGTGTTCCTATCTTTGAACCAATTCACTTCGAATATTCTACTGCAAATTGGACAGCGGTACGACGTTTCAGTATTTACGTCTTCAAAGCATTTGGCTTTGAACTTTATATTAAAATTCATCAAATCCGATGGGATTAGCAATTACTACTGTATAGGAAAAAAAATACTGCACTTCCATAATATTTCAGAAAGAAAGTGAATTCCCCATTTTACAATTAATATCAAGAGCGGAAATTCTCCATCATTCAGTGTTCTGTGAAATCCACTAGGAAGTCCCACTAACGAAAACAAACAAACAACTGCGGATTGAGGCCTCAGTATTCGGGTTGACTGGTTGTCTCCCCTGTATATCCATACTGTAGACAGATATCGGCCAACATTCGCTTTGCTGCTGATACAGACTAAATTCGAATTCAAATTATATTATCTGATAGTTCATTGGGCCATGGTCGTTCATTCTCCGGGTCTGTGGGTGTTTATTCGAGCCCGAAACATTTCGCAATGCGGAGAATGAACCTAGACCCAGACAAAATTTTGATCCGACGATGCCGGCCGTAACATGTCTACTGTATGGCATCAGACTACAATTAATCACTTCCGGGTCAGTGGCCACGACCTACATTGTTTAGAAATTTGAGAGCAGATCTTCATGGATTTTATGAGCTGCGATTTTTCAGCATTTCTGATACATCTGATATTTCAACTTGCAGATGAGGCTTCAAACTGTACTTCCTGGTGTTGATTTGGGCCATTTTGGGAAAAGCATGGTGGATGGAGACAAGATCAGTGAAGGGTGAGAAGGCTCCCTGTTTACAAATTGAATGACATTCTGTAGCACCAATCAGCTGTCAGTGGCGGCAATATGAAATTTCCATGGTCAACATCTGTCAAGACTTCCACTGGTAATGTCCCACAAGGTAAATATTGACATGCCAGGTGGATTTATGCATTGTGAATTTTCTGGATTTTTGCCGATTTTTAACGCTAATACATAACAAGTAACGGAATTAATAGTAGACTGGTGCCTGTCACCCGACATTTTCACATTTGACCAGAGAAATTTAAATCGTCACTGCGGCTACAGTTTGGACTTGATCACCCCATTTTTTTTCCAGGCTGACTCATGAACAACGTACAAATATGAGGGTTGTTTCAAATTTATGTTATTAAATTATTAATAAAATAAAATAAAATTTTTAATTAATTTTAATCAATTTTTTAATTATTAATTTTTTTTTTCTTGCTAACTGTGGTTGACATAAACCTCATACTGATAATGCTGGCTAACATCTCTTGTATTGTTATGCCATTTCTGCGACAAAATTGAGACCTTTTGGAGCAAACTATGGCAAAAAATGAGTGATTTTTCAGTACTAGTGCCAAATAGTCAATGCCAAATATGATGAGGTTCACTTAACACAGCTGGTAATTATGAGCATATTAACTTTCAAGATACAATAAAATGTAAATGGAAGAAAGGAAATTCACATAGATACAATTACATGCTTTTTTTCAAAATCTAGACCTCAGTTCAGATGTTCAATGCTTCAATCATTTATGCATAAATTCACTTTATATCAGTCTAAAACCACATGAAATTAATAATAATCATATCACCTGTAGAAACTCAGATGTTTGTTCCACACACAAAGAGTTTCCAAAATGCCTTTTGCATTTGTAACTTTAATGAGACAAATAAAATCTGATTAACTGAGTGAACAATTAATCTGACTGTTGATGGTTTCACATTTTTTTGTGTCTATTGCCAGTCACATTTGCATCATAGCAAATACTTTATCTTCATTCCATTTCCACTATCTCCAGGATTATAATTTTGTAATTTTCTTTCATATTCATATCAGAGATCTTGTGGGTAGCAAGGAACAGGGATTACAGGCACCGAATATTAGCAAGCCCCCTCCCCCCACCCACCCCACACACACACACCAAATAGGTTCTCTGAGAATTTTGCACAGTGTGACTCAGAGGTATGGCCTCGAACTCTGTTGGAAGATAGGCTTTGCTCTCTGTTAAGTTGCAACTTTAATGTTTCACCAAACAGTTAACAGTTTAAATGAGGCAACTTTCAGCTGTCCTCATCTTTCATGGTTGTTAATGTAGCAGATATCAGCAAATGACCATCAGATATGGTGTCATTAAATTTTATTCCTTTTTTTCTTCTATGTTGTGTTTTGACAAGTGTTGCCTCTTTGCAGACATTGCATTCATGGACTTGAAATCTGACACAGAATATATTCCTCAATGTTATTTAGGAGTTTTCTCAGTAATAATAACTGTTTACAAGTAATATGTGCATCTTTCTAATTACTGCCAGCAAGATCTTGATGAGATGTAGATCCATCCAATTGAACTGACATATATTCTCTATATGGGAGTTGTGTATACCATAAACACCTTTGTGTTATATTTTGGTATGTGTTGTGTATACATTTGTGTATATTTCTGTCACTTATTACAGGATTAAACATGTCTTTGATCTTTGTATCAACATCAAATTTTAATGCTATTTGATAGATTACTGGGATGACCCACTGATTACATGGAGAAGTTAACCACTGTCATGAAGGAAATTTTTACCAAATGTAGCCTAAATAAGCAGCTTGAAAACAAATTATGTTTTGACAAATTTTGAATTTAAGTTTTCTATATTTTTAAACTTTAATTTGAATAATTTCATAAAAAATGAATTAAAATAATTAAAAAATAATTAAAAATAGTGTTTAACATATCTAGTTAATGCTTTATACTTCTGTTTATAGGCAGAAGGATTGTCGACTTGGTGCTTTTTACCAGATGGAAAAATATGTACAGGTTAGTGAGATATTGTACATTTTACTTGTACCTCAGTCTTAAGGCATATGGGGCAAATCGAGGGGAAATATAAAGGGGGTACCCTTGGTATATAGGCTGTAAAATCTATATCTGTGCATAGTTTTATCTGTGCCTTCTCAAGATAGTTTGGGGATGGGTATGGTTTGTTCAGATGAGAGCATTCCTTATTTTAACAATGGTTCCATTCTTGACAGGCATCAGACTACAATTAATCACTTCCGGGTCAGTAGCCACGACCTACATTGTTTAGAAATTTGAGAGCAGATCTTTATGGATTTTATGAGCTGCGATTTTTCAGCATTTCTGATACATCTGATATTTCAACTTGCATATGAGGCTTCAAACTTTTTAACGCTAATACATAACAAGTAACGGAATTAATAGTAGACTGGTGCCGTATGAACACTGAGGGGAGGTAACCAGTCTTCGAGCAGCTGAAGGTTCAAGGTTCTTTATTTGTCGATAACAGCGCCCGTCATGGAGCAGATATACAATCAAGCGAATATAATTAAGTATTATATATACATATAGAATAACCTAGTTGACTAGAAATAATTTGATTTGCAGAAAAAAATAGCAGCCATGTAGTTGTGATACCAGGAACAATAATGCTAGGAGCAACAATTTCGCTGGCATTTTACAATAAATTCTGATCTCACTGAGGGACGTTTATAGAAAGAATTATGAGATGTTTTTCGCCACAAAATTGGCATAAAAAACTGTTATTCGAGAATGATGAGACTCCGAATATAAAATATAATATTGTACTTCATACCAACTGAACAATTCCTTGTACAGGCTGTAAATGTAACATTTTATTTTTGGCACTTCTACTGCACCTGTTCGGGGTCCATTTACTCATCTAAACATACCGGGTCCTTTGGAATCTGAGAAATAATTTATGTAGAGCAGGGTTCTAAAATAGCATCTAACTATTAAAGCCATTGCTGTTGAATCTTCTAAACTCCTATATGAAACATAACTATATATACTTGATTTAAAATAGAGTTTCATTATTGTCCCAGTGCAACCCATTGGGTGGACCCGTAAACAGATATCACTAATCGCTAGATTTTCTTGGTATGTGCTTTAGAATAGGTTAACCAGAAGACTATACTGTGAAGTCATGTGGCTTTGTCAGTATGTCGGCACCTCTTCCCACTTCCTTTATATATGATGTAATTGTAACTAAAACAAATAAGGTTACTTTACAAGACAGTAATAGCAGAGATTTTTGCCAAAAAAAGTGAAAAAAGTCGCAAGGTACACCAATCTCTTCGAAGCCAATAACGTCACTGTTAGAAAATTATCTCAAGACTGTATCCTTGGAATATGCAGACGTTTAAGGTGCCCGAAATTGTCCATGAGACTATCACGTGACCGTGGTATGTATACACGCTAGTAATATCGGTGCTCCTAATGATCTGATATCTATCCACCCAATAGTCAGGTGCTCCAAATAGTCTACGAAGCTATTTACTTGCACATGTGACAAACGAATACCAAATTCAAGGCCAGTTACAGGCATATGGGCTCCAAATGAATTTCTATCACATTCCCGAGTACGTGGATGACTTGGGTGCTCCAAACTTCTTCTATGCGTTCCGGTAACC
>JAVTVY010045390.1:0-20807 GCA_036873755.1 Hanleya hanleyi
AACTGTATGAACATTGCTGAACTTGTCGTTATTCATATTGGACCGTCTGACCTGGAGGTGACCTATGACCTTTTGACCCGCGCGCGCGGGCACTGCCGGGGATGACGCGCGCGCTGCGGCCGGAGAACCCGCGCGCGCTGCGGGGCGCCGGGGCGGGGGCGGAAAAACACCCCGGAGGGTTGAACGTTGGAACTCTTCTGGGTTTGGAGGTAGTTTTAGTGAAAACCGGAAGTGACGTCACACACTTGCGCAGACCCACCAAACCACGTCCGAAGGTGAACGCCATTGTGGGGGAAAAAACCCCCAGTACATCAACACACACAAACAAGTCTAGACATGTACCCAAGGTCACGCCCCATTCACCCCAACCGGAAGTGACGTCACAACCCCCACGTGACCTGCGCAGCAGAATGGATACGACACCCTAGTCTAGCCCCCTCACCTAGGCTTCACATGGATACCTCACTCGATCCCATCGGCCCATGAGAAACCCCGCTCGAGCCCAAAACGTCTATGTTCATACCCTTGGACCACCGCGCATGCGCAGAATGGTGATAACGCCCAAGTCGCTAGTCCAGTCAGATGCCCCTTCACATAAGCTTCACTTTGATACCTTATATGACCCCATTGGACCATGAGTAACTCCCCTAGCTCCAAAACGTCTATTTTCATACCCTTGGGCCACCGAGCATGCGCAGAATGGTGACAACGCCCAAGCCGCTAGTCCAGTCAGATGCCCCTTCACCTAAGCTTCACTTTGATACCTCACTCGACCCCATCGGACCATGAGTAACTCCCCTAGCTCCAACACGGCTATTTCCATACCCTTGGGCCAACGCGCATGCGCAGAATGACGCTATTTCAATCCACTAGTCCAGTGAGATGCCCCCTCACATAGGCTTCACTTTGATACCTCATATGACCCCATTGGACCATGAGTAACTCCCCTAGCTCCAAAAATGTCTATTTTCATACCCTTG
The DNA here is from genome assembly GCA_036873755.1 of Hanleya hanleyi. Taxonomy (NCBI): domain Eukaryota; kingdom Metazoa; phylum Mollusca; class Polyplacophora; order Lepidopleurida; family Hanleyidae; genus Hanleya; species Hanleya hanleyi. The sequence continues at coordinate 981 of JAVTVY010045390.1, forward strand.
GGCCACCGCGCATGCGCAGAATGACGCTATTTGAAGCCGCTAGTCCAGTCAGATGCCCCCTCACCTAAGCTTCACTTTGATACCTCACTCGACCCCATCGGACCATTAGGGGCTTCGCTAGCTCCAAAACGGCTATTTCCATACCCTTGGGCCACCGCGCATGCGCAGAATGGTGACAACGCCCAAGTCGCTAGTCCAGTCAGATGCCTCCTCACATAGGCTTCACATTGATACCTCATATGACCCCACTGGACCAGTAGTAACTCCCCTAGCTCCAAAACGGCTATTTCCATACCCTTGGGCCACACGAGTTGTCTCCCTTGGGTCAGTGTGTGCAGATGGCGCTATGGTTAGGATCGACGCCGTGATGTGGAAAGGGCGTCCCCACACCATCCTGGAGCCGCCATTTTGTTTGTTGATTTTCTGCGGGTGGTACAGATGCTAGACTGATCCTATTAACATGGTACAACATCTATAGATTATGTTTATTATTATTATATGGCTTAGAGGTTTTTTTGAGGGTAATGTGAGGGTTTTTTCTCCCCGTGACCTCCCCACCGCCTCGTTTGCTCCCTTGCGCCGCCATTTTGACCACCACCACACAGCCGCCATTTTGAACCCACCACCTCCCACAGCCGCCATTTTGGTCCCACCACCACCTCCCACAGGCCGCCATTTTGGTCCCACCACCACCCACAGGCCGCCATTTTGAACCCACCACCACCCACAGGCCGCCATTTTGAACCCACCACCACCTCCCACAGGCCGCCATTTTGGTCCCACCACCACCGCCCACAGGCCGCCATTTTGAACCCACCACCTCCCACAGCCGCCATTTTGACCACCACACGCCGCCATCTTGGTCTCCAGAGGATGATGAACGACACAGCCAGAGTTGTCTCCCCCTAGTGCGGGTTTTTGCCACCAATGTGTACAGATGGCGCCACTAGTTCCTCCTCAATCCTCCTCATGACGTCACTACATCCGGGTGAAATGAGCGCCAAATCGGTCTTTGTATACTACTCATGGGCACCGTGACAACGGATTCGAAAACACCATAGTTGTGGGATACCCGGTGGCAGATGAAAAAACACATTTTCAGCAACCATGAACACTAATAAATATAAAGGACAAAATCTATGTGAATAATAAATATACCCATTCATCTACCGTCAAATATCCCACAAGCCATGCACTGAAACTCACTGGAACACTGATATTCTAAAGGGAGGCCTCAATGACTATTCGACCTGGCCCACCCGCTGAAGGACTTGAATTGGGTGAAATGACGCGCGGATTTCTATAAAATTTCACTGATCTATCCATTAATATTTTATTGTTATGCATGCTAGGTTTAAATATTTGACATTCTGAATCAGCGAATGGTTTGGCACAGAAAGTCAAACCCTAACGTATTTTCCCATCAGCGCAGTTTTTCTAGGTCAAGAAATCACGTGACTAAAATGACAACTGAAGTGGGCGGAACGCGGTCTGCTATGTAAGATGGCCAAGGTTTCGCCTTTGGCTCAGAAAGAAACATTGACGTTGTGAAGATGCTGCTTGATGTCCTTTGATGCATTCTGATGGTATATGGATCATGACGCATACTATACTCCGCTTATTGGATGTTTACAAACTGTTACAATGCCTTTGGCCTTCATATGATACGATCCATATCTACTTGCAAGATGGCATTGATGTATTGACCGGAGAATCCGAAGGTCCAGTAGAGATGAAGACAAGGTTCCGAGAGCTGACAGTTTCTCCAACATACAGTAAGAGAAGATAAGGTAAGTACAGAACCTATCTTGATACGAAATCATTGTGCTTTCTTGTGTGTTTCGACGTTACCGGTCAGAAAGGGGCCTCAAGGTCCCAGGAATTTTAGTCTCCGTTCCGATGTGTTTCCATAGGGGAAGGGGGTCAATTCCAACTAGAACGTATTGTGAATAACTAAATGTTAATACTGCTTACTATATGTATAAGTAATACATTCGATTTGGAGCTGAATGGGCTGTTAGTTCAAAGAGAGCAGAGCCGTGTCAGGTAGTATGTTTATTTCGATTTCATCTTACTGTGAAAGAAAATTCCGAAGATGTCCTTCTGTTTTAACATTGGTCCAGTACCAGCAATTTATTGGCGGTACATTTATTTAGTAATATGGAGAACCTACAAAAGTTGCCCAAGGTGCATACTCCGAACAACACCAAAAGTCATCCAAATATACGTAAATTCTTCATTAATTGACATCTCGAAGGCCCTCGAAAGGTAAAATGACCGCCATTGGTGTACCTTTTTCACCAGTTTCGCCGTAACTCCGATAGTGTTCAAGTCCTTAAACGTTCTGGTTTAATGTCTTTTTCTTATTAGTATTATTTTACCGCCATTTGTATTATCACAGGTTGAGAGGATCACAGATAAATTCAAAATGACCACAACGAGAGGTCTCCTGAAAGTTGCATGTTTGAAGAGTTTTTATCCTAATTTTTCATTATGACACTAATTTAGTTTGCTTACTATCGGCTGTTGTATCATAATTTTTCAACAGAAACTCTGAGAAAAAATCGTTCCAAATTATTTATTTATTGGAATATTTAGGAAAGTGTCGAAACAACATGTTCGGCATGACGGTAGCATTCGTATCATTGTTGACCTACATTACGCGAAATTACATTCTGAAGCTGAGTATCTGGTGTTTTCGCAATAAAAATGACTTGAAATCCTATAAACGTTCCCACTTTATCGCCATAGTATATCAGATTATCGGATTAAATTAAGGTTGCTTCCAATGACCTCATCTCATAACATTCTTTGTTCTAAACGGTCCAGGCACAGTTGCCTTGACTCTTCCGAATCCATTAAACCGGCGCTAGATAGGTGACCTTTTAGCCGGAAACCTAAGATGCTACAGCGAAATTAAGGGGGGCGACAATAGGATTTTAATTTTAAAAGAATGGAGGTTTCGGGGCTTTCGAATTGAATTATCGTCGTTATAAACCTCGAAGCCATACCGGTACCAAAACACACACGCATTTGATAATTCTCAGGACGATGCTATTGAAACTGGACACTAAAATACCCCTGCAGCATATGTTCACCAGGCTGTGATTTCTCGTGTTTTCTGAGCAAATTAATCAGGGAAATTTTATAAGATCAATAATATCCCCTTCCATATCAGAAATTAATGACATACTTTTAATGAATCTTTGCATACTTCTTTGAAAAATCTACCAATCTCATATACTGAGACGCTTGATCAATACACTAGTTGGTTAATGAATTGATGCAAAATGATTTAATCCTTCGTTTAGTACATCATAGCCGACGACGACTTTGAACGTGGTCATTAAAAGTAAGTCATTATTATACAATTGCAGTCTTATGATGAGGTCAATATGTGTTTTTGTGGACCAGAGAAAACGATATTCAAAGAGCTCGAATTAAACGCAACATAACAAGGTTGTTGGAAAAAAATGCCGGCGAAATGACAAGACTGAGCTGAATGTTGTTCTCTCAGGTCCAAGAAAATACATAGTGACTGATATCAAAAGACTATAATTATTTCATTATATGAATAAGACTCATAACCTTAACCTTAAGTTTATGAAAGCAGTTAACCCTATCTGGGCTGTTTTTTTTTTAACCTGTCCGGGGTGGGGGTGGCTGGCGGCCACCCAACCTTGATTATTGTTCTTACCATTTGCGCTAGGAGGCTGATACTTCCACACACTATACCCTTGGGTCAAGCTCTATCAGAAAATAGATATATGCACAGAAAAGGTATAATATTTATTTATTTTATCGTTACATACATTATAGGACATAAATGTACATCAAATCGACGTCGCTTTCAACAATATTTCGGTCATTTCGCGACGAACATACCAGGCACCATCCAGGCAGGTTGCGATCCTGTTGCTTCAAAGAAGCAAATCTTTGAGGCAACATGGAACCAGACACCCGTCTCCCACCATCATTGAAAATAAAACGGAATTGGTTCAAGTTTGGTAGTATTTGTTTTGCTACAAAATGCCAAACTAGTGGACAGTATATACAATTTGAAAGGAAAAAAAGTTTTGAATACATGTATGACAACTTCCCCGAAGTACTGAAGAAACGGCTGAGTCTCCGAAGAACACTCAGTTGACGTCAGGCTTTACAACCTAATTCAGATATATGTTTGTTGAAATTAAGTTGGAAGTCAATATCTACGTCAAGAAGTTTCACCGAGTCTTCAATGACGTAAAATCAATTCGACGGCCCTGACAATCCAGACTAAAACCAAGGATGACATTCTAGGCCAGAGTCTGTCGAAAATATATATGATACAAATGATATCTCCATGGCGGTCATCCTGCATTATCACGTCACTTAAATAAATGAATATTTTCAGTGTTTCGGAATATCAGACTAAGTTAGAAAATACCACTTTCGAATCGACGTTCCAGCAGTTTTGTCGATTCATATTACACTCACTCTGCTTTACTCACTGCACAGCGGGTCGCATAGGTGTGGCTATGGTCGGGCGCTAGACCTGGGGTTTCGCTACCTGAGATTTCATGGGCCAGGCTTGCACCATACAGTAGAATGAGTCGACTGCGCATGCGCGATGAGTAGTGCGCTATGAGTAGTATAGAAAGGGCACGCGATCTCCCTATCCCTATAAACTAACCCATGGGGGTGAATGAACCCATGGGAGTGAATGAGCCATAGGGGGTGAATGAGCACTTGTATGTATAATCAGATACAATGACTTACAGGCAGGCATACATAAGCCATTCATTCATAGGCGTACTATTCATTGCAGAATTCCTATAAACTTCACAATCATAGGATGGATTGCAGCAATGACCGATATTGTTCCAACTTACCGACATTTTCATTTCGACGTCATCTTAGATAGAGATTCCGAAATCAAAGAAACTTGAATAATTCAACATAAAACACCACAAATCAGTTTAAAAGACATTTATCAAAATCAATTAATTGTAACATTACAGGCTTTTCTGTATAGACCACTCATGAAGCGAGATTTTGTGTAAGATATTAGTAAATCTAGTGTCGATTGTAATTGGTATTGGACGCCACCAGGGATATACTTCGCTTTGGAAGATATGTAACTATTCCCCGTTTCACAATTTCTACGCTCTTGGTTGATCATCCTAATAAAACGCTCTCATTTCTTCTGTAGACAAATTTAAAACTCAGCAGTGAAGCCATCAGAATCTGGATTTTTTTTATTTTCCATATTTTTAAGAGCTGCTAGCTCCCTAATTTCTCTCTCCAAACTTGATGACATACTGCTGAATAATTCTCTTCGTATAGAGATTGATATTCTGCTTCAGCGAAGAATTTTTCCTCCGTGGTTACAAGTGTCTTTAAGTAATTTAGAGTCTGGTGTGCGAATTGGAGTCTTGTAGCCGGTGGACCGTTAGACCTTTTGTGGAACATTTCATTTCAATAATTTAGATATTTGATTAGTATAGTCTGGCTGAGAGTTGGGGCATTTGCTGACCGCATTGAATCATTTCTTTAATGATTTGGTATTGCCACCAGCTTTTGTTTCCTTTTGATTCTGTAGATTGCTTTGAAACTTTCTTTAGCTTAAATTCCCTGTCATCTCTGTGTAGCTAGTAGATTCTGACTGCGGGCATGTTTTAAACCTCTGTGATATCTGAGTGATCGTTCGTATGCTTGAGTGGTATCTCATATTTGAGAGAGAATCGACAATCGAAGCGAGCCCAGATTGTCAGCATGATTAGGCGTATCTGAGATCTTCCCACGAACAACACATGATAAGAAGTAAGCTTGAGGTCACACGTTATTCAGCCGTGAATATTATATACCACAGCCGGATTGCTCGCATGCTTATTTATACATAATTTATTAATCATTTGCTCGAAATGTACATCTCGAAAGCTCATTGTGGAGTGTTCGCGACACCTGTATACTGAAGAACAAGGCGCACGCTACTATAGGGGGTTAACTTCAAAAGTTAAAACGGTTCTATCAGAAGCTGTAGTCCGAGGTTTGAAAATTAAATGTTCATTTTCTCGCTTTCCGTTTTTAGATGAAAAAAGGTTTATTTCTCGAAAATATTCGTTCTACAACACTGAAGTTTTAGTATGCTTTTCCTATGCATCGATCAGTCAAAATCCGTGTTTCAAATTTGTTACACATACATTTGGGAATTTTGATCTTCGAAACTATATCTGGCAAATAGATAAGGCTCGAACTAAAGCTATCAAGGTATTCATTTCCCTATTTCTCAAATCCAATTAACAAATACACAGACCTCTGAAGATTTGAAGTTTTCTTCTGTTACAAAATATTGTTTTGAAGTGACAATAATTTGAACAATTTCTGGCAAATATCAGCTTTGAAAGAGAAAAGTGAATTTTTTTATGAGCTTTTATACAATAACCAAAATCATTTTCGTGTAATCTTGAATATATTTCCATCATTCGGCAATCGGCCTGTGCCGTCATTATAACAACAGGGAGACAAATCACTCGACACGGTCTCGGATAATGTAGGACATAGTACCTCGTTTCGCACTGCTAGGAATCCATATTGGCATCCATGTTGAAAGCACAGTATCACGCCAAAACTTCGAACAGCGCGTGTCAGCTGTATGACTTCCGTTACCATGGAGATCAGCTTGAGAAGAAAAACCAGGAGAAACGCCTCAAATTAGGAGAGATCCTCCGCGGGTCGAATCAAGGGAATATCCATTTCATCTGGCTATATGGTTTATCTCCCGATAAGGGAGAAATACGACGAGGACTATGTGAACTGAAACACATCCTATAGCATGTGATGTGCCTCACGTGCGGCGAATCACGGTTCACAGCTGAGAGCTGTAAAATCCTTACACCATTAATGCGCGAGGTATTATGATTTCGACGGAATAGGCCGAGCAGTCGCGAATGAGGGACAAGTGTCACTGGCTGCGCAAAATTAACCTCAGTTGGCTCATATCAGTAATTGTTCCATCAAAGAGTAAATTAATTTATTCTGCTATAGAGCGATATGGACGAGATTCTTTTGTCTATATGAATGGTCAATATTTACTCGAAGTTGTTTGCCGAGTAAAAGCTTCGGTAGATTCTCTGTAAGAAAGATCATTATTAATCAATATCTAAATATGGACTAAACTGATATTATTGCATTATTTACCTTTGGCGTTTATTTAACATGAAAACCTATATACCCATGCCATCCCTTGATGGTGTATATCGGTGTAAGATTTAGGCTCACGTCAGGTGTAAATCATGAGGTTAACCAGGCCTTAATCAGCCAGACATGTTGTCATCCATCATCTCTACATGGATCTCAGAAATGAAAACAGAATATCAGAAATCGAACTCAGTCCGTGAGCATGCTTTAAAAGCCTTCCATAAGGTCTGCATGTATGAAAGTGAGCGTGAGCCTACTTCAAGTTTTCCATGTTCTCTACGTGGAAACCCAGTTTGCGAGCAGACTCTGTGCATGCTTTAACCCTACTTGGCCAGGGAAATTTGGGACATGTCCTGGTCTGGATGGAAGGGGTGGCGGGAAGGGGGGGGGGGGGGGGGGGGAGGCATATTCGACCCCTCTAAATAATTGTCTTACCCCTTGAGCTAGGGGGCTGAAACTCTACCAGAAAATGTAAAACCATTCAAGATGGCCACCTGAGATGACGTCATTTTGAAAAAGGGCATTTTCCGTCAGATTTTTTTATTGTTTTTTATTTATGCGTTTTCTTCGGGAAAACGCAAAAAGTGGGATTATGCAAATAGATTTAAAATGACCCCAATATGAAAATCTACAAAGTCAGCTCTCAACGTTTTGTCATTCCGCAGATAGGATAGAAAGGTTTGTAGTGGGGGGAGGGGGATAATGCCCCTCAACCCGCAGGCCTGTAGGTTAAAATTCCCATGTTCACTGTATGGATAGCAGAAATATGAAAACCAGATATTGAACATGCTTTAAGTCATCCATGAAATATGCATGAATGGCATATATCAAAACCAAACGGTACTTGCTTTAAGTCTTCCACGGTATCTGCAGGGCGGAGCTAGAACCCGTGTGGTCATCGTATTATATATATATATCTTCATGTTGTTTATTGAACAGTCACAAAACATTCACAGTCGAATAATTAAAAGATGCATTATACTCCATGAACCGGTTGAAGATCTGTCCGGATTCAGTCATACCGGTCAGCGAGGTGGAATTCGCGAGATATAACAAAAGTGGAAACCGACGATGGCTTCTCTCTTGCGAGAAAACAACTCATGCTACGAATATAAATGTATTTTTTGTCACACTTTTTTGATTTCTGTGATGTCCAATGAATAAAGTTGTATTGATTAAGTACGCTGAATTGTTTCATGGAATACGACTGGCTATCGAATGTCGTGTCTGGTGCTTGTGTTTGGAGTACTCGACTACCAAGACAACACTGTGATCTGATATGTTTGACATCTTCGCATATCCAAGTCGAACACTACACGCGTACGTGTTGCCTTGGCTGAACATAGCACATTATCTGATCAGAATACGGGTTTGGTGATGTCATAGCTCTATAAATATTCCGTGGTCCGTATTAGGAGAAGTGCAATGTATGACCTCTTTGAAATTCAAATGATTGGCTATTCGAAAGAAATTAACATCAATACAACCACCACTTGCCATATTTGGAAATCACACGGACAAACATCAAAGAAAATCCTCGCTGCACGGTCATGTCTTGATTGGCTATATGACATCACATGCGTTTCCCGGTTTGAACAATCTACTCTCTTCATTATGTCTAGGTAAATGACGGAACGTTAGTGTAGTATTTATCTTGAAATGTGAAGATGATGTTTTGATCTCTTTTTGAAACCCGATTGATCCCTTCCGATGTTTAGTCTATTAATCAACTTAATCAGCATAACTATAGTTCCTTTACGTTAGTATGTTTGCGAATTATACCAATACGTGATATATACCGTACGTGAAAAGTATGTTCGGTTCTTTCAAACTCGCACGAACTCGTATAGATTATCGATGGACCCGTTCTTCTGAATTCATCATGGTGAATCTGACTGACTCTATTAGTACCTAAAAAGTAGAACAACAGAAAAAAACACTTACGCCTATAAGATAGCAAGTCATATTACCGAGTGTTACGTACAACTCACGAACTACTTTTTGGGGATTCCTTTGTACTGTTCAATCACAATGTCGTCTTTGAAAGTAGTTCGACCTTCATGAATACGGATTAGTAGACAAGACTCCCAACATCCATTGCATGCTATTTCTCGTTTACCGCCTTGAGTGTAACAGTGTAACTCACATTGGACTAAGGATGCCGTTTGTTAGTTGGATTGCTCATATGTACCGTGAAAATGTGAGATAACATAAGACGCTTTTACGTCGCGAAAATGTTGTTCTTGTACAAATAGGCCTATTGTTATATAATGGGAGTATTTAATCCTACCAGACCTGGGGTAGAGGCATTATGGTCCTACCAAACTTTCTAGTCTATCTTCGAAATGACTCCGTGACTTTGTAGTTTATCATATTGTGTTCATTTTGACATACTTGCATAACCTACTGAGCTGTGCGTAATGTGTAAATTCAAAATGGCGTCCATGTGGGATATGTCGGCCGAGTCTCTAACAGTTCGAAATGCACTAAGACCTTTTTCAATCCAAATGACAGACATATTTCTGACAGCAAAGCAAGGTCACGACATCAAACCTTGTAATATCACGCTTGATGATTGTTTAGCACCGAATTCTACATGTACTAATTTCACAATTTCTAAGTGTGGACATCGTGGGTGTCTCACGTGTCCACTGTTTAATACTTCATTTGGTTCCGCGCTAACTGGTAACTCATATTCTGTTAACTCGTATGTTGATCTTAATTGTTCTACTACAAACTGTATTTATTTAGTTTCCTGTAAGAAGTGTGGTCAACAGTATGTTGGCAAGACCACCCAAAGACTCCATCTTAGGGTGAACGGTCACAGAAAATCCGTTAGGAAAAAACAATTGCTTATAGGTAAGCATTTTTCTGGACCTGACCATGGCTGGGATAACTTTAGTATTCAGATCGTAGACGTCGTCTATCCATCTACCAATGACTCCCCCTTTGGATTTGAGAGAAAAATCCGAGAGCGGGAATTATTCTGCATGCTAGAACTTGGGTCGGTGTTTCCGTTTGGTTTAAATGATAATGTCAGTGGGTTCGGCAATGCTACAAACCGCCGTTCAAATATATCCAACATTACGCAGCTATTTAAACCCCATCAACGGAGGCATCGCAGCCATGGTTGGCGAAAGTTCAATAGTTCGATGATTCACGATCATATCACTTTAAATTATTTAGTGGGTTTATCTAACACACCCAATAGTATACATAGCTTACGTACAGTTCTGTATGCGTTACCTCTGAGAGCTTCAGATTGAATAGCCAGAGATATACAACAATCTGCGTCTTCAGGAAATATAATACCACCAAAAATCAGTAAAGTATGTCGAGATATAGCGTATTTTCGGTTGTATCGTCCAGTGAACATAATCGAAACATCTCAAGATCGGCTTTTCTTGAAATTCAACTACTTAGATAAAGGCCTGGACGTTATCATTTTATATCAAGACACCTTATACTTACCTTGTGCATAATATTTAATATTATGCAATACTGTTGGGTAGATTCTAAACCTCTTATACCAAATGCCAGAAAAAACGGACACCCCCCTCCAGGGCCTCCATCAACTCCGGCGACCTTGACCGCTTAAGTTCCCGCCAAAAACTCAACTCCTCAGTTTGATTTCTAGCACGATCAAACCCACACGTGAATTTACTGTGCTCCTCAACTAAGGAGATTCATATACATTCATTGGATTTACTCGTTCTCTCAAGCCTCCCGTATTGGTCCGTGAGTTTTTACATTTATGTACTTTCTCATTATACCGAATTCCTTACCGCATTTCATTGTATATATTTTTTTAAATATGTACAGTAGAAATCCTCAGTGTATTGGGATCGCTCAGATATGGCGCTCGCCATTCTGTAAACAAGCATATCGGGTCTATGCTTTCACTATGGGATTATTCTGCTCTGCATCGAGAATAATATATACGTTGTTTCATTGTAAATCGTATACCATTGTGATAAATATGTTAAATGTCTGGCACGACAAACTATGGCACGGAATTGGCTTTTACGATCATAGGTTACGTTGAGCGTTACTGATCTGGTAGGGGACTCTTGTTGACATGTTACTAGGCAGCCATTTTGACCGACAGCACACCTCTCTCGAGATAGTGCGTCGGAGTCATAGAGTCCTTTGCTGGAGAAGTTACGTAACCTCTTTGTTACTGTGAATTCTTTGTGCGAATTACTATAGGTAGTTGGATATACCTTGGCAAGACAAAGCATGTACATGTAGACAGCTACACTAATAGCTGAGCTCTGTACTGATATTAGCACTTTGGATTTACGTTTCAGACAACGGTGTAATCACAACAATAGCACATTGTTGTCTGTATATTATTAATTTAGTAGAACGATGCGAAGTATTTTTTGGCATGTTATGGGAATAAAATACTGTCTAGAATGTTTCACGTTCCAAACATTCTTTCGCTCCAATACTATTTACAGTTGATGTATATAGGTGTACCGTAATTATCAACTATACGTTTGCACATGTCTAGTAGTTCAACATGTGGTGCTGCAGAGGTATTTCAGTACAAGTGGGGCTATACTGATACCTATACAGTGAATCTATTCATTGTTGCGCATTACGGTGTTGTACGCTTGATTTTTACGAATGGACAGTTACGATGGGGTCCATCTCTTATAATATACCTAGAAACTGAGACTTTCTTTGATTGAGCTCGTTTCTGTACACATAGTGGCATCTATGATGTTGTGGCGGTATGATTATACATGAGGTCCGTAGTACACTATGAGAGGACTACACCTGTGCGGGATCGTTCTATAAGCCCAGACCTGGCACTGTGAGAAGTTTTATGCTCTGTATGATATGATTATTGGCACTAATATAATCATATCTATATATTTTCAGAATTATGTCTGACTCGGATAAATTTAGAAAAGCGTCCCCGTCCGGTTGCTCTAAATGCCATCAATGGTCGGTCAAGGGTACCATTGGGCATGAGTGCTCGAAATGTTCGCTATGCACGGAAGGGAATAGGTGCGAGGTATGCTCTGCCTGGCCGGAGGATGTCTTTCAGCGCTGGCTGTTAGTACGTTCACGGTCCGTGGCGGCACTACCGGCCGTGAACCCGGGTACCTCCGATTCGGGTCTTCCTGCGGTATCCCAACCCGTAGGAAGGTTTATACCCGAAGCGGAGCTTGATGCACGTTTTGCGGAGCTTTATCGTGCTCTGGGCCTGTCCCAGGGCGCGACGGCTGCCAGCGAAACAGGCACACCGGTGTTCGTGGTCCCCCGTATAGGGAGCGCCGCATTGGAAAAGCCCCCTGCTTCTTCTTCTTCGACCGAGAAACGCAGGGCGCGCAAGTCGAAGGTGCGAGCCAAGACTTTGCGCGGCCCGTCTGAGACTTTTGTAGTTCCACCCAAACCATCGAGTACTCCTACGACTCTAGTCGCTAGTGAGATACCGTCCGATCCCTCTCGGGGTCCGACGGGAGATGGTATGGATCGGAACACAACTGTGCTCGACGGGATGGCCAAGTCCACCAGCCTAGCCGAGATTGAGGTCGAGCAATCTCCGGCCGACACGGACCGCTCGGTTCGTGTTGTGGCGTCATACGGTGGCCGTGATCACTCCGATGCCGGGTTGCTAGCCCGTGCTCGTGATCATGACCCTGTTCAACCGAGAACATCCGGCCTCGGCCGTGACGGTTACCCGTTGAGCGGGGAGCATATCCAATCCTCTTGGTCATGCCCCACGGGCGACCTAGGATCTTCATCCGGCTCCGTCATCGGCTCTATTGATGATCGGTTGCTTGAGGATACGGATATGGAGGTCGGTTCAACGTCCGGAGAGGACCCCGTCCCTCACGTCGACTTGGACCAGGAGCAAGTGGGTACCATCGATGATACCATCGATGCGGCTCTTCTGCGGGCTGCCGCTCAACAGAAGATGCCGGGAGGCCCACAGCTCCTTACGCTCGGCCATATGTCCTCTTGGACTAGGTCGTTAGCGTATGCTGCTGAAGTGTGCGGTGTCCCTACGAACACTAAGCAGCAAGAACCCGTTAAGCGATCGCTAACAGTTCAGCCGCCGGCTCGCCGGCCGGAGCTACCCTCGTTTGGGCTGGATCCATTCGTGGATCAGGCTTTCGATGCGCTTTCGGTGAGGCCGCAGGGAAAGGGTAAGCGTTCCCTGCGTACGGCCCCACCCGGGTTCACTGAGCTCTTCAGAGGCCCTCCGTCCGAAGTCAAGCGGACGGAATCGGCTTCGAAAGTTGGACGGCAGTCCGGCTTTTTCCTGACAGGCAAGCAACATCGGGAGGATCTACATCCAAACGATATGTTGCGTCGGTCGGTTGAGGAAGAGCTCAAGGCGGCAGAGTGTTCGGCCCGGGCCGGGTTACGAACCTTTAGCCACCTTCTGCACATGACACACGCATCGCACGTAGCTGCCCTGCAGCGTACGGCTGACGACGCGGTGTCCCGGTTGCACTCCATGTACGCGGAAGCGATTCCGAAACCCATGGTGCTTCCGGCTGGCGTTGGAGAACCGCTATCGGTTCCTCAAGCACCCCCAGAGTTCTATCACTGTATGCAGTTGGCTACTGCAACGGGGTTGTACCTTCTGACGAGGGTGATAGCCAGAGTGCAGATTGCCCGACGGAGACTCTTCCTGGCTGAGTCTCGACTGGGCTCAAAAGACCATGCGCAGAACCTCATCAACTTACCTCTCGGTAATGACGAGCTGTTCTCCGACGGACTCATATTGACTCTCAGGAACTTGAGTCCATGGTCAAACAACACCAGACCCTTGCTAAGGGGAAACGCAAAGCCAGCGTTTCCAAGCCCGCTGATACTTTCTCCGGCTCTTCGAAGCCCAAGAAAGCCAGAATAGGCTACCGTGGCCAGGGGGAGGGCAAGAAAGGGTCTAACAACCCTTCTAAGCCCGCTGGTAAGGGTGGGAAGCGCACCTGACCTGTGCGCTCTCCCACTGCCCAGGACACCAACCTCAAGCTCAGCACGAGTTTTGGAGGGGGGGCCCACCGGACTCGACACTTCTGTGTCGGCGCCCGGAACTGCCGGTCGGAGGCCGTCTCGCGCATTTCACCTCTTGGTGGGATCTATACAGCGCAGACAGCCTAGTAAGGCAGATTGTCGCAGAAGGTTATCGAATGGAATGGAGCGCTCCAAACCGTTCACCTCCGCTGAGAGGGATCCCCCTTGTGACCCCGTTACCTCGAGACCCCCGTCAAATTACCATTATACGGGACGACATATCTTCCCTCCTCGCCAAAGCGGCGGTAGTAGAGGTGAAAGATCCGGCAACGGATCCGGGGTTTTACACCAGGATGTTTTTGGTGTCCAAGAAAACCGGGGGATGGCGACCGGTCCTCAATCTACGGCCTCTCAACCGTTACATTCGCATCGAGAGATTCAAGGTGGAAACTCTTCGATCTGTACGGGCCGGACTTCGGGTCGGCATGTGGGCCGCTTCAATAGATTTGAAGGACGCATACTTTCATGTACCGATCCATTCGGACTACAAAAAGTACCTAAGGTTCGCCATCGACGGCAAGATATTGGAATTCCAAGCGTTACCGTTCGGAATTACATCTGCCCCTCGAGTTTTCACACGGTTAGTGGATGCCCTATCGGTCGTCCTACGGAGGTGTGGTGTGGATATCAGCACCTACATCGACGATTGGTTGGTGAAGAGACGTCGGAAACGGCGGTCACCTATGCGATCAGGTTGACACTATTCCATGCGCTTCTCAGCGGTTGGATAGTCAACGTACCCAAGTCAGCGCTGACCCCGGCACAGTTGTTCATACACCTGGGGGTTCAGTTCGATCTCCGGATCGGGCGGGTTCGGCCTTCGCCGGCTGCCCTTGGTCTGCTGGAGGAGATGCTCGCGGTGTTCTTCACCTGCCGAGCTCTCCCGGCGAGAGAGTTCTTGCGACTCCTGGGTCGACTGGTCAGTCTCGGAGAAGTGGTCAACTACGGTCCACTTCGACGCAAACCCATACAAATGTACCTTATGCCCTTCTGGAAACAGAGCACAGGTCATTTGAACCAACCAATCCCGATAGACTCGAATCTATTATCAGCCCTCGGCTGGTGGCGGAACCGGGACAACCTCATCATGGGGGCCCCGTTGCATCCGCCGGAATCGAGTCTAGTCCTATTTACGGACGCCTCCATGGACGGCTGGGGAGCACATCTGGACGAGAACCTGGCACAAGGAATGTGGACCGCGCAGGAAAAGACTTGGCATATCAATCTCTTGGAGATGAGAGCAGTCATCCTAGCGTTGAAACGGTTTCTCCCGCTCTTGCGGGAGAAAGTTGTTCTGGTAAGGTCGGACAGCTCAACAGTGGTCGCATACATAAACAAGCAGGGAGGGACCAGATCCCCCAGCTATGTTTCATGACCTGGAAGCTATTCCAGTGGTGCATCAAGCATCAAGTGACCCTGCGAGCAGCGCATATTCCGGGGATACGGAACGTGCTTGCGGACTCTCTGTCTCGTCAACAGAGAGTCCGTCCGACCGAATGGCAGCTGAACGACTTGGTACTCAGACAAGTCTTCTTTCAGTGGTCGACTCCTCATGTAGACCTTTTTGCCATGAAGGACAACAAAAAGCTCCAAATATATGTGAGCCCCTTTCCGGATCCATCGGCGCACGCCGTGGATGCACTAGCGGTCCCATGGTCAGGAATGTACGCTTACGCGTATCCTCCGACCATACTAATTCCGATGGTTCCCAAAAAGATCGAGAGCGAGAATTGCAGAGTCATTCTAATCGCTCCTTTCTGGCCGACACGATCGTGGTTCACAAGTCTCCTCAATCTTGTCGTAGACTACCCACGCATTCTGCCGGATCGTCCAGATTTCCTCACACAATGCCGGGGGCGTCGAGTTCACGACAATCCAGCAATGTTCAAACTGACTGCTTGGAATCTGTCATCGAATCTCGACGTCAGGAGGGCTTTTCTCAACAAGCTGCCAATCTCATGGCACAATGTAGAAGGCCCTCCACCAGACGGGGTTATAACTCTAAACTCAGTCTGTTCTCGGAGTGGTGCGAGAGAAACTATAAGAATCCCTCTCAAACAACTCCGGGAGAAGTAGCAGATTTCTTCGTATTTTTATACGAAGAAAAGGGACTACAACCAGTAACAATAGCTGGTTATCGGTCTGCCATAGCGACAATCCACCCTGGTTTTCGAGACGGGTCTAAGGTTACACAGAGCAAACCATTAGACGACCTGATCAAAGGCATGTTCCACCTACGACCTCGGGTGAAGAAAATGCCTCCTACATGGAATCTCGAATTGGTCCTAAATGCACTTACGAGATCACCTTTCGAGCCCATGGGTCAGGCCAGCCTTAAGATCTTGACACTTAAGACTGTATTTCTCGTCGCTGTGGCGTCCGCTCGACGGAGATCTGAGATCCATGCTCTCTCCGCTGAGAAAGATCGCCTACATTTTACGGGCGAAGGTCTGCTACTCCAGCCGCGGGCTGACTTTGTGTCGAAAACAGAGACTATCAAACATGGCGCAAAACCCTTGGTTTTAGCTGACCTAGGTAAGTTCTCTCCTGACGATAAATTCTTATGTCCGGTGCGTGCTGTGAAGTATTATATCGAAGCTACCAAACACCTTCGAACTTCTGACAATCATTTGTGGATTACCCATCAGATCAATAACCACAAACGGCTTCCAAAGACACCATCGCTCGATGGATTGTTGAAACCATTCAGATGGTCTATGCAGCTGCCCAGACTAAAGAGTTTGTTTTCGCCAAAGCCCATGAGACCAGAGCGGTAGCCACTTCGGAAGCGTTATTTAAGGGAGCTTCACTTAGTGACATCATGGACGTTGCTCAGTGGAGATCTGAGGCTACTTTCATCAAGTATTACCTCCTGGACCCTTCTACGTCGACAGCTAGCATTGAAATGGCTACTCTCACTAAAAGGCTGAGCAATGCCGCGCATACTATTCCGGTACCTTCCGTTAGAAAGCGCGTTTCGAGCACTCATGTCCAAAGGGACCCGCCCGATGCCTATGCACCCTCGGGGAACAAGCCTCGGCCGGAGTCAAGAAAGCATTAAGTGAGTATATCAAATCATCACGAATAATGTTTACCCTTTGTCATTGGGCTCGTATTATTAGGGTTTTTCCCTAGCAGGTGTACCAAAAGGAAAGCTCGGACTTTCACTAGGGTGGTGCCCCCCTCGAGTTATCAGGTAACAGAGAGGCCTGGGTTACATATCAATGACGGCCTTTTCGCTCTCAAATTGATACAAGTATCTACCTTTTGTGTTTGGTTAGCCTACCCGCCAGGGTTCCCACAAATTCTAGGGTTACCCAACAGTATTGCATAATATTAAATATTATGCACAAGGTAAGTATAAGGTGTCTTGATATAAAATGAAAGGGTTTTTGTAACCCCCCATTTTATGAAAGACCCTGTACTTACCTTGCGATCCCGCCTCCCACCCACACTGTTAATCAAAGACTGGGGGAGGTACATACATGTTATTGTTTTTTACATGCTATAATTATTATAGAATCAAACTGAGGAGTTGAGTTTTTGGCGGGAACTTAAGCGGTCAAGGTCGCCGGAGTTGATGGAGGCCCTGGCGGGGGGTGTCCGTTTTTTCTGGCATTTGGTATAAGAGGTTTAGAATCTACCCAACAGTATTGCATAATATTAAATATTATGCACAAGGTAAGTATAAGGGTCTTTCATAAAATGGGGGGTTACAAAAACCCTTTCAATTTACCTCGATTCCTGAATGATCCAACGCTGTACCAAACTATTTTAAGTTCCTTGCATTTCATATAAGTATACTAAATCTATAGCCACCAAAATATTCAAATACTCCAATGCTGTCAGGGAGTTTGACTGGAATTTATACACGTCAAGAGGCTATAGTTGTGATTGTGAATCGTCGAACTTTATCTATACACCATGCAAACATGTTGTGACTGGTGACCTTGATATGGTGAGTGATAAGGACCTGAAATTACTCCTGATGAAAGGACCTAAATATAGAGAGCTGAGAAGAATAAATCTGAAGGCTGACCAGAAGATAGTCCTGTCTGCATTGGAACAGTACGTTATTGATTGGTCGAAGCGAGAAAAAGTTGAACCTACAGTACTCGCTGATTGGCTGGACCTCACCAAAAGCAAGGTCGTTGAAACGATCCTCCATATTGACAGAAGTACTCTTCCCCAAGCAAAACAAGTACTGAGAAACCTCAATTCGCAAGAAGTTCTTGCAAATCTCCAGAGTAAATTCGTCATTGTCCCAGCAGACAAAGCTCCAAATAATATAATATTCATATGTAAATATTACTACTACCAGGTGCTGGTTAAAGAATTGAGTGTAGACCTATCATCATCAAATACGTCTACTTACTCCCAAACTTCATTTACTCTGGAAGATTTATTTAACAACCACAAAACGTTTCTCAGGGAAAGAGGTATTTGTCTTCCAACCAATCATAACGACATACCAAAAGTATACTGGACTCCCAAAATGCATAAATTAGCATACAAAGCTAGATTCATAGCTGGTTCTAGAAGCTGCACCACCAAGCTTCTTTCAACCCTATTGACGAGGGCCCTTCAGGAGGTAAAAGCATTTTGGGAAAGGTATTGCACCACTATTTCTAAAAACTCTGGCGTTGAATGTATGTGGATATTAAAAAACTCAAAATGTCTCACGGAGGAACTTGATGCTAGAGGTCACATACCGTACAGACATGTATCCACATGGGATTTCTCGACTCTCTATACTACAATCCCTCATCAGGACCTTATTGACCGTGTAAGTTCATTAATAGTATCTGTGTTCAAGAAAACTGATCGTACATATATTAATGTCGGAAGCCATAAAGCATTCTTTAGCTCTACTACATACAAGAGATATCATTCATGGATGTTTCTTTGTTTATAGAGTTGCTTGAATTTCTCATTAAAAATATCTATGTGAAATTTGGCAACACAATATATCAACAGCATACAGGTATTCCAATGGGTACTAATTGCGCACCCCTGTTGGCTGACCTGTATCTGTTCTCTTATGAATATGACTATATGCAGGCGCTTTCAAAACCGATCCATTCAAAGCCCGTTCCTTCTCATTCACCAAACGCTATATAGACGATCTTCTCGCTGTGGATAATCGCTATATAAATGACGCAGTGAAGGATATATATCCACCTTCACTGGATTTGAAGGAAACTACAGATAGCCATACAGGCACATCATATTTAGATCTATATCTCTATAAAAATGAAGCGGCATTCTCTCTCGTCGACTTTATGACAAAAGAGATGATTACAATTTCGACATCGTAAACTATCCCTTTCTGGACAGTAATATTCCAGTGGGACCTGCATATGGCGTATACATATCTCGCCTAGTAGCATTTGCTAGATCCTATGTTAATTGTGACGATTTCAATCAACGTCACAAAACATTGTTGCAGAAACTTATAAAACAGGTCTATTCCTCCAAGCGCCTCCACTCAAAGTTTCTTAAATTTGGCGATACATATCGCATGCTGATAGCAAAATACGAACGTAGCGTGCAAGATCTATGGCGTTACGTTTCGTAACTTGTGTCTAATTCCGCTTAACCCGGGACTAG
>JAVTVY010045391.1:0-22075 GCA_036873755.1 Hanleya hanleyi
TCGACTTACCACATTCACCATTTCACACACATACACACACACTTTACACATTAACATGATTTGCTGAAAACAGCGAGAAATATATTAACACATGAAAAACAGCTTTCACTCCGAGTTCTAATAGAGCTAGCTCCCGGTCCCCTCTCTGGAAAATCATTTGATAAATAATGTAGGAAAAAAAACACAGAAAACCAGACTATTAATTTTTTATTCAGAATATGCCGCTTAGGAGGTTTTGGAGATCTCAAATGACCTTACACCGGGGATTAAAGCAAAATGGCAAATACGGCATTACAAGTATAGATCGGGATAAATTTCTGACATTTCTTGAGAGTTGTCAATTATGTTTCCAAGAAATGAGATCGACTACACCTGCCTGCCACCAACAAAACTCCGAATCGGCCTATACCCCATATATACAATGTAACAAAATGAGCATAGCATTATATTCTAAGTATAACACTCAATACACTGTAACTCTAATAACTATAGTTTCCGTATTGCTGATCTACTATACGAGGAAATATTAATATAAATGAATGGTAGATTTTTTCCCCGTTATAATTGATAATTGCAAATTTATTATCGAACTTGTCTTTGTGTAATTACAAACCGTCCAAGTGTCTGATACTTTAGCCTATTAGTATTGTGTATCAAATCTCATATCTTACAGGGAGTATTCCTTCACCATACAATTCTCGCAAGCCCAAGCCTATTTCATTACACACGTGTTCAACGCATACTTCAAGGTCCAGTCTGTATAAATTTCTACGAGACATTGTCAGATTTTCATCGTATAGCATGCAATAATATCTCTGTTTGGATAGAGTGAAAAGGAGCTCTGTTGTAAACTTTATGTACAACTCTTCTCCCTGTCCATCCACGGTTAGAGAATGGAAGACAGTCAGCGTCTAACCTGCTAACGGCGAAGGACCGTCCATTTTTAACAGATATATTTACATGTAAAGTCATGCCGTGTTCAACATTGTTAGTTCAAAGTAGATATCACCTGATTTATCGGCCATTTGGCAGGGTCATGGAGGGGTTTACTTCTTCTAGGACCTCGACACCGTTCTCCCCCGAATAAATATCACTTTCTTACCGTCGTTGTAGGCGTTGTTCATGAGCTCCCTGAATAAACTCTTCTTCTTTCTGTCTTCGGGAATTAAATCACTTTTGACAAATCTGTGATTTTTTAGAAAGATTTTTTTGCTCGGCTTAGCTCTTCTTGTTTTCCGGCCTGTATATGCATTGTGTGCCTTGTCCTTGGGTTGTCAGATCTCCACTCACCTGTGCGGTGTACATTTTCTACCGAGATATTAGGAAGCTCGAGCTTGTTTTCTATCAGGTCCTTCACGATCTCCGTAGGGTTCTCCACGGAGAGCTCTCCGGGATTCCGCCGAACTGTAAATTCTAACCTCTGCTATTGCGTTCATTATTTTGCATTCTCTGCTTCAGCTCGTGATTTTCTCTTGACTGTGACTGCACTTTCTCACGTAAGGCTTTAATTTCGAGAACAACAATTGTATTCAACAATTTTTTTTTATTTTCACTTACGTCTTTGTCAATGTGATCGATGCTATTAATTACGTCGGTTTGTTTAAGCTCCGCCTTCCGCAACATGTCCCTAAAGTCTTGTTGTTGGAGCACCACTTTATTTAGAGTGTGCTGGAGATCACTAAGTGAACGCCTCACGAAATTTTCCAAAGAGTCCGAATCTCTGTCGTCGCTGGCCATGTTTTTCCGAACGAGCTCGCTTTCCGAATCTGATTCTGAACTGCTTTCTTCTCCAGTATTGTCTCTAATAAATTCAGTTATTTGCCCTCCTTTCTTCTTCGCGTTTTTTTCGGTTGAACGAGTTTTCTTTTGCGGTATGGCTTTTCTGAGGTTAGGCGACTACAATATTTTACTTAGATATATATAACTCAGGAAAAGCGGGAGCCGAGCTGAAGTGCCAAACTGGAAGTCCCGGTTCGAGATTTATTGCACATGGAAGATATGTTCAGTTTCTCACAAAATTCAAGATGACCAAACCACATGACCTAGAAGCAAGTTTTTGCATATTTTTGTTAGCGATTTCGGGAAGAATAAACGCAGTTATCTTCACCGTCAAAATCCGCTTCTTGAGAATCCGACAATTTTTATTGCCTCGATCCACCAATCATGTCTATCAAGTTTTGAGTGAGTCGGTTTAGTGGATCCAGAGAAGAAAATATCGAAAGGTTTTAGGGTAAATCCAAGATGTCCGCCATAGCTTCTGGCCAATAGGCCTATTCTTTGAGTATGCATTAGATTTAATGGGCCCAAGCACCAAGAAACAACCATAACATAAATACAGCCACTTCCGCTATCGAAATCCGTTACATGAAAATTTGATGATTGACAAATTGTTCCCCGTCCAAATCAATAACTTGAAAATCTGACGAATATGATTGGTCCATGGCGGTCATTTTTCAAATGTATGTTTGCGAGTTCTAGATCCATCGATCATGTGTACCTAGTTTCGAAGAAATCGGTACAGTGGTTCCAGAGAAGAAGATCTTGGAAGGTTTTAGATAAATCAAAGATGGCCGCCAAAACGTCTAGCCAATGGTCCTCTTCTTTGGATATGCATTAGATCGATATGCAAGAGGTGGGAAAAATTGACGACGTCTGGTGACTAAAAAGCAAACATATGACTCATAACTCACATTCAGACCCGAAAATACGGTGCATTCTCGGATGTAGCCTTAGTATCTCAGCCGCGCTTTTATTGCAGCTGTTCATGTGAAGACTGTAAAGTGTTCACACGGTCTCTAGCACCGGCTGAAGCGGAATTAGATACGCTAGCTCGGGAGCTGTGATGACAGATCAGCTCAAACAAATAACTCATCTGATCGTAATCGATGAGCATCGAGGAAATCTGATGGAGTAAACTCCTCAACATGAGGTAAATCTGGTAAATGTAAGAATAGCCTGAAAAACTAACCTTTAAAGGCCGACGCCGTACGGCTTAAATTTCCCACCAAAACAAAAAAACTTACATATATTTGTCGAATGACATGTATAGAGGGCGGGCCTCGGGGACTAACAGTCCACCAGCATAATCCTATCATATACAGGTAATAAATTGGACCGATATGCAAGAGGTGGGAAAAATAGACAGAATGGGTCTCAACAACTTAGTTTAGTTTCAGCTTTTTGGATGCAGCTAGTTTAGTTTCAGCTTTTTGGATGCAGCGGTATTAAAAAAAAATTGTGACAAAATCGGGCGGAAACAAAACATGTCTGCCATGGAAAGAACAAGTGTGGGCATTAAATCAATTAATTCCTACCAAATATTATTCCTGTTTTTACCGGCCTTGGGTATATTTACAAAGTCCAAAATAATAATAGCCATCTGCGGGCAAGAAACTAAGTTTTCATATAGTTCTGTCACTGTTCCTTAGAAGTTGTTTTTAATCTGATTGTTCTCTGTAATTATCATGTTTGCTTATTGTTATATCTTGCGTGTCAATATGTTAGTTCCGTTTTGTTTTGTATTGTTTTGCATATGTATATTATTGGTCACCAAGACCACCGTAATCAATTGTGAGTAAACACATAAAGTGAGCCGCAATCGAATTGAATATAATAGACAACGCTTCGAAAAACTCTCTTCTAATAATATATTTACCACACGCAAAGGCAGTTTACAGTGGCAGAAACAAATGAAAGACGATTCTCTCTGTTTGACAAATGTTGCCTAAAGGGGTCAACGGAGCAGGACTTTTTCGATAAATTCCCCAATTTAGGTCAAATACATTTGAGAACAGCGAGAAAATTATTGAAGCTATGATGAAATGGCTGGCATACTCCGAAAGAGCTGCTCCTGGAAAATATAATACAAGGCCGTACCTCCCGTAGTTTCCGAGTTATAGCCCCTGCAATATGTGTTGAGTTTCTGAAAAATTCAAGATGGCGGCCAAACTACTTGACCTAGCAGCAAAATGTTTGCATATTCGTGATCGCCATATCATATAACATATTTCGTCACTTTCCTCGTCCAAGTCCGTTACTTGAAAAGTCAGTTATTTTTGATTGGTCGCTGGTGGCCATTTGTTTTACGAAACAAGTCAAACATGTGTTTGAGAGACCCGATCCATCGATTATATGTACTAATTTTCGTGTTTATTGCTTCAAATGTGTCAAAGAAGTAGGGTTTATAATGTTTGGGGTTCATCCAAAATGGCCGCTGAACCATTTGACCAATCAGGACAGATTTTCAATAGTTAGCGAAGTGTCTATTAAGTGAGTTTTAAGTTTGATTAGCCTGATGTTTGCCGGTTTATGGCAATCATGATTTCATCACCAGAAATCCGTCAATTATCAAATTTAAGTGAATTACGTTTGAGAATTATCGGGAAAACTATTGAGGCTACGTTGAAATGGCCGAGTAATTCCCGAGTTATAGCCCCTGCAATACTCTAACAAAATTCAAGATGCAGGCCAAGCCATGTCATAACAATTTTGCATATTCGTGATCGCCGTGTTACATAGCATATATTTCCGGTACTTGAAAATCCGATCATTTTGATTGGTCACTGGCGGCCATTTTGTTTCACGGAACAAGTTTTCAAACATAAGTTTGTAAGACCCCGATCCATCAATCGTGTATACCAAGTTTCGCGTCATCTCTTCAGCGGTTCCAGAGGAGAAGATCTTAACATGTTTTGAGGTCTACCCAAGAACGCCGCCAAGCTTTTCGACCAATCGGCTACAGTAGGGGATATGCATTGGAGCTCATGTGGTCAAATCACCATGTGAAATTTCGGATCCAACGGTGAGACGGTGTCGACTGTACGAATGGCACAAAATTCGACGGAAGAAAAAAAAAAGTTCTCATCATGAGTGGATTAAAAGCAGGCAATCCATTCGTCATGTAAACGAAACACTCACACCGGTGGTTAATAAAGATGCCCACATACTGACAAAAGCGCATGATCATATAGACAAATATTCTAACTGCATCTTATGAAAAGGTGATGTTCGTTTTGGTGGATTCTTTCCTTTCAGCGTCACTTTGTGCTGGTCTATTATCTCACACTGAGCCAACCGGTACACTGTGACGTAATGAGCTATTCCTTGACTCGTGTCACTTCAGTAAACCCAGTACCACACATATTGTCATGAACAATCCAACTATTTATGAGGATGCTATGGATAATAACTAACTTCCCGAGTTCAAATTTCAAATTTTAGGCTATACTCATATGAACAGCCAGAAACGTTTCGATGAAGCCATGATTATACGGTGTAGAATCGGCCATACACGATTAGATCACGAACATTTACTAAAAAAGAGCCAGTCCCAATGCGTATTCCATGCCGTGATGATGGGCGGGATGACCATATTTCTAGCCGTCTTATCTCGAACAAATGGTAAGGGGGTGTGGGGGGGGGTAGGGTATGCTGAATTTTTGATATGTTTGAGTGGAAAGGCCATGCTACCTGGCGTGGTGGGTCATTTGTGGCGGCGAATATTAGGGAATATAGTTTTTCCAAGATGTGCTCAGCCAATTTACTACATATGAAGTAAGGGGGTTATTCATTGGTTTCTAACCTGCATAAAAAAGGCGAAAATCGAACTTACTCCATTGTAACATGTTTAAGTGCCTCTTTCTTCCAGAGAGGCACAGAATCACAGATAAATGCCTATTTCCCGACAATTTTCTGCTTGTTCTAGTCGGATAGAATGTTTTCAAGCCTAAATTTATATATTTTGAATCTGTTGCGGGCGCTCGAGCTATTATTTCTTAGTTTACATATTACTATTTTACTACTATAAAGGAACTGAGTTATTTCGTCAGTACAGTTATTTTCAAGCCTTTTGCTCAATTCTGTGCTGTAGAAACATTTATCTGCACATTCCGTTTATTGACTCCACTCCCTACATCAACGGTCGTTCTCGTCAATAAGCTCACAAACTAAATTAGAGCTATATATCCACAAACTTTAATCATTAAGACTGGTCTGTTTTGTCAAATAACTGCATGAAAGGGCATTCATCGGAATCTAACTGGAGATATGATACAAATTAGCGGTAAAATTTAGCTTTGATTTCTCCTCTACAATTAGGGGAGGGGCCGTTTTCCGTTGATAATCGTTATCCCATGTGTGTATAGATAGAATTCTGAGGATCAGAGTTAACTTCAGTAGCTATACAAATTAAAAAGCCAGAAAAAATAAGTTATTAAATAATATTTGCGGGTGAAATATTTCAATAAGTTTTTGACCGCACAAGAGTCAAAATATTAAGGGAAATAGCGCTTTACTGTGATTTTCGATGTACAAATGTGCTTTAACCACGAAGAAAAGGGAACACCTATTGGTTTAGAGATCATAGCTGGATGGCCACTGAAGTCCCAAAAAGGATAACACTGTATTGAAAATTTGTATTCTTAGTCATATTCCATGAAGTTGATTAATGCTGGATATAAAATTATGCATGCATCTATAATACACATTTTTCACATGGTTATCAAATGTCTGTAGGCAAATTTTCCAATTTAATGTCCACATGCGTGACTGTTTTCCCATTACATCTGTTCATCATTGTTCTTGTTGCAGGGATGTATATTTGAGCCCATCGACTCTTGTTCAACATGTTGTAAAATTTCATTGATATTCTAAATGATTTAAATAAAATTAAGTTTTCCTATTTGATGTTTTTATCTGAAGCACCATATATCGGAAGAATCAGAGTATTAAAATGCATTTTTTATACATCTCACGCGGGCAGCGGGGTAGAGAATGCCCAATTTCCATAATAGTTGAAGCGAACTAGATCTCTAGTTCAATCGATTCCTGGTTTTCATAAAGGGTTTCAACGATATCCAACAATGGTATTAAGTAAACTGATTTCGTATTAAGGGATCGTTCTGATATCACTTTCAGAAGAATCGCGTCGCAATAATCTGGAGTATCGAAATATTGTCTCACAAAGACAATCGTTGATAAGACGCATTGTATTCGCTCGCTGCGTTTTCTCCCCTCCAAACATCGATGTGAAATGATTTTGATCTGTTATTTATATAAGTGCACCGATCACGAAAGTTAAATATATCAAGACAACTCACTTAGATAAATCATTTTAGATATTTTATGGGTGATAGTGTTATTCATGGGGTTCTGAATATTATCTATTTACCACAGTTGCCGAACTTAATCAAGGTGTTTTTCTCATATATTTCAGTGTTCGGGAAGATGAGCAGGATAACGAATCAACGTGGCCTGGCACACAACAGCTCAAGTGTTATTTATACACGGTCTTCTGAACAGAATCGACTATCAACAGATACAGTATTATCCTCAATGAGAAATAATAAGGATGACGTCTCTATACAAATTACAGGATGTCGGAAACTGGCAGATCTCTCTACTGAATTCACAGATATACAGAAATACATCTATGAAAATGGAGGCGTGGAAGTTGCATTGTTAGCTATGAGAAGACACGAGGGCAATAGCCTTCTACAAACTCATGGGTGTAGGGCACTATGGGGCTTTGCCAAACATGCCGTTGCCGTCGCAAAATACATATATGAAAATGGGGGCGTGGAGCTTGTATTATTAGCCATGAAAACACATGACGGCAACAGTACTCTGCAGAGCCATGGATGCATAGCACTAACAAATTTTGCCAAAGATGACATTGCCATCAGAAAATACATATATGAAAATGGGGGCGTGGATCTCATATTGTCAGCCATGAAAACACATGACGGTGGCAGTGATCTGCAGATCCAAGGATGCGAAGCACTGCATGTTTTCGCCAAAGATTCCGCATCCATCAGAAAATACATATATGAAAATGGGGGCGTGGATCTCATATTGTCAGCCATGGAAACACATGACGGTGACAGTGATCTGCAAATCCAAGGATGCGAAGCACTGCATGTTTTCGCCAAAGATTCCGTAGCCATCCGGGAATACATATATGAAAATGGGGGCGTGGATCTCATATTGTCAGCCATGGAAACACATGACGGTGACAGTGATCTGCAAATCCAAGGATGCGAAGCACTGCATGTTTTCGCCAAAGATTCCGTAGCCATCCGGGAATACATATATGAAAATGGGGGCGTGGATCTCATATTGTCAGCCATGGAAACACATGACGGTGACAGTGATCTGCAAATCCAAGGATGCGAAGCACTGCATGTTTTCGCCAAAGATTCCGTAGCCATCCGGGAATACATATATGAAAATGGGGGCGTGGATCTCATATTGTCAGCCATGGAAACACATGACGGTGACAGTGATCTGCAAATCCAAGGATGCGAAGCACTGCATGTTTTCGCCAAAGATTCCGTAGCCATCCGGGAATACATATATGAAAATGGGGGCGTGGATCTCATATTGTCAGCCATGGAAACACATGACGGTGACAGTGATCTGCAAATCCAAGGATGCGAAGCACTGCATGTTTTCGCCAAAGATTCCGTAGCCATCCGGGAATACATATATGAAAATGGGGGCGTGGATCTCATATTGTCAGCCATGGAAACACATGACGGTGACAGTGATCTGCAGATCCAAGGTTTGCAAAGCACTACAGGTTTTCGCCGAAGATTCCGTAGCCATCAGAAAATACATATATGAAAATGGGGGCGTGGATCTCATATTGTCAGCCATGAAAACACATGACGGTGACAGTGATCTGCAGATCCAAGGATGCGAAGTACTGCAGGTTTTCGCCAAAGATTCCGTAGCCATCAGGAAATACATATATGAAAATGGGGGCGTGGATCTCATATTGTCAACCATGAAAACGCATGACGGTGACAGTGATCTGCAGATCCAAGGATGCGAAGCACTGCATGTTTTCGCCAAAGATTCCGTAGCCATCCGAGAATACATATATGAAAATGGGGGCGTGGATGTCATATTGTCAACCATGAAAGCACATGACGGTAACAGTGACCTGCAGATCCAAGGATGCGAAGCACTGCATGTTTTCGCCAAAGATTCCGTAGCCATTAGAAAATA
Organism: Hanleya hanleyi; assembly: GCA_036873755.1. Lineage (NCBI taxonomy): Eukaryota > Metazoa > Mollusca > Polyplacophora > Lepidopleurida > Hanleyidae > Hanleya > Hanleya hanleyi. Next base: position 9,010 of record JAVTVY010045391.1, read on the forward strand.
CATATATGAAAATGGGGGCGTGGATCTCATATTGTCAACCATGAAAACATATGACGGTGACAGTGACCTGCAGATCCAAGGATGCGAAGCACTGCATGTTTTCGCCAAAGATTCCGTAGCCATCAGAAAATACATATATGAAAATGGGGGCGTGGATCTCATATTGTCAACCATGAAAACACATGACGGTGACAGCGACCTGCAGATCCAAGGTTGCAAAGCACTGCAGGTTTTCGCCAAAGATTCCGTAGCCATCAGAAAATACATTATGAAAATGGGGGCGTGGACCTGATATTGACAGCCATGAAAACACATGACGGTGACAGTGATCTGCAGAGCCATGGATGCAAAGCACTACAGGCATTGGATCTTTCATAGTCGTTGATGAATACGCATCACAAAGATACCATTCTACAGAAACCTGGTTGCACAGCGCGATCGGACATCTTCTGAAAAGCAATCTAGGTACACGAATCCTACCCTGAAGCAGGACATGTCAATTTTGTTAAAGAATAGTGTCGTGCAGGTCAGATTATTTAAACATATGTGTAGACATATTGTGGTTGATAGTTCTGCTTGTGATTTATATGGTTTGTATTCCTGCACACGGAGTATAAATATCTCGCCTGGTAGCACTATTTCAGTAAACGGCGCAGAATATTATTGCCGTAACTTGCCAAAACAGTCTATGTTATCAAGTGCCCACATGCAAAGTTTTTCAAATTCAGTTATATATAAATCGTGCAAGATCTCTGGGTCTACGTTTTGTAAAATGGGTCTAATTTCGCTCAACACTTTCCAATATCATGTGTTCTACATCTTCACCGTTTTTAAATGAACATTCACAATCAAAGCCTGACTCAGGTATATACTTTAGAAAACGACTCAGCTGTATAAATGTATAATTGATGCCATCATGAGATTTTATGTATCGATGTTGACCCGCGAGGGTCAGCAGATGACTTTCTATTGTCAGTCATATATTGAAGGGCGGTAGCACTTGAACAGGTTAGCGTCTTGCTTACTCATGCGGAAAACAACGTTCTTACGCTAAAAGAAATAGCTTTGAAGCTTTTCCTTCTTGGTGACCTTGTTTTTGTGTTTTTGTTTATTTTTCCTTTAAATAAGCCGAACACAGTAGATGTGTCGTAATATTTTTTAAGTGCTTATTTGTTTTTTTTCGGGGTTTGCTAGTTTCTATTTCAAAACATGTCGTCTGCTACACCAGAGACTCGTCTGCTAAACCAGAGACTGTGTGAGGGTAACTCATAAGCATATCTCCATTACAAACTTGACTTGTCTTTGAAGCACGCTTCATTTCCGTTTGTACATTTGCGGTTATTTTCAATGGACCGTTTGAGTAATAGATGGTATGTACACATGGGCACCGTATCAGCTCATCTCGCTCATCTCCCGTGATGCACCGCTCGATTTTTGTTTTGAATCTGTGCGAACATGACACTTACCAATCTTATTGCGCAACAACGTCACATGTTATAATAAGGGAGGCGGCAACCAGTGCATTGCAGCTAGTCTAATGCTTCTAGCTCATTTGCTTTTAGTAATATTTTGATAAAAAGGCAATATTTCACTGTTTAGGTTTCATCCCAATGTATGCTGATCACAGGCATGACGAATAACAATCGTTTTTATGATCCCCACGCATCGATACATGAAAAAGCCTATAGGCTCTAGTTATTAATTGCCTTTCCTTCACATTTGGAGCTAATGCTAACTTATACTTGAAGGGTTTGCGATTATTGCAACGGAAATTCTTTTGTGGAAGACAGTTGACTGTTGAATGTCGGATCTGTTGCTTGCTATCTCGAATGCACCATATATAAAATTTGTGATAATATTCTACAGGTCTGTTATATATTGCGAAAAGTATCTTTTTGTGAGGTAAACTATAATGTATTACTTGCTGAGTAAGGCCTGAGAATTATTCGGTGAATCCCTACAGCTTCTAGTCTTATAGCCAGCGATTTGCCGGACTGCCAAAAACTGAGAGCTGCAGAAGTAGACGATAACCAGCTACCAGATTAACGTAATCTCTGCCAAAGACCAGAACGTCGACTTCGTTGCAACGATTACTGGAAACGTAGTGTACGGGCGCCCAGTATTGTATTTGTTCTATTCAGTGACAAATTTTATTTTTATTCACTGCTTGTTCAGCAAGCTCACCGGGAAACATTTTGCGGGTCCCTACATAATAGGTCTAAATTTAAGGTCACGGCGTCGGGGAATCGTAGCGTGTTCCGATTTTTAAAGTTGGATACCCCGTTTTTATTTCTTTAGACTTCTGAATCTTAGAGAAACCGTAAAAGTTACTGCTACTAGATTCAAATTTGGTCAAATAACCTCTAAGGTAAAATGGCTTCGTGCTTCCTTAGAAGTTTGGAAAGATTCGTTAATATTTGGTTGTCTGGGTTAGGATTTCCTTCCTTGTATATGTTTTGTCGTTAATCATTTTCAGAATTTTCTCTTTATAATAGTCTCTATCCATTGTCCATATTTTCATATTTTTTTGAAAATATGGACAGAAATAATATTTTTTTCTCCCCAAAGGCGTTTGGTGGACGATAAACTAAATAAGTTAATTCACAGTAAATCCAGTATTACGGACTTTATTGTTCATTTCCAAAGGACTTTTACAAACGCGGTTCCAAGACTAGAGGGCTAAACCGACTTTTCGTCATGTGACTTTAATACACGACACTAATGCCCCACAGGGGTGGAATTATTTGTCTTAATTATAAAACAAAGCCAAAGGTTAAACTGTGCTAAGTTGTAACATGTTGTGGACATGTGCTATGTTACCAGACCATGTTTGGCCTGGTAACCGCGACTTTATATGCTCGTTTGAATGTAATATTTACTTGTAGAAGAACATCCAAAGATGTGAAAACGTTTCAAGTATAATAAAGTATCGGAAACTCCAGCTTTTAACCCTATCTGGCCTGGGCTTTTTGGGACCTGTCCAGGCCTGGGGGGGGGCCAAAATGGCCCCCCCTAATTATTTTTCTTACCCCTTGGGCTAGGGAGCTGAAACTTATTACACTATACCCTTGGGTCAAGCTCTACCAGAAAATGTAAAAAAATCCAAGATGGCCGCTTTGATGACGTCACAGTGACGTCATTTTCAAAAATGACATTTTTTGATCGTTTTTTCGGTCGAATTTTCCGATTTTTTTATTTTTGCAATTTCTAAACAAAAACTGCATGAAAAATTAGCAAATATTAATGTGATATGAAATAAAATAGTTTTTACCCACTTTTCATCGCGGAAAAGCATAAATTTTGAAGAAATATGACAAAAACATCACTTTTCTGGTACCCACGTGGTCGCCATCTTGAATTTACCCATGATCCTCTGCTCGGGGGGTTATGCAAATAGTTTCAAAATGACCCCAATAAGATAAACTATAAAGTCACGGAGTTTCAGCTCTCCATTTTTTTCCGTTCCGGAGATAGTGCAGAAAGTTTGGTAGGGGGGCCATAATGGCCCCCCCAGGCCTGGTAGGGTTAATGGGGTTCAAGTTATAAACGGGAAACGACAGTCACCCAATCTTAAAAGACTTCTGTCAAATTCACACCAGATAATCAAACGTTCTCGGTATCTAAATGTGGAAAACCGACATGCAAGTGCTGTACAAACATTATTGTTGGGTCTACTTTTCTGTCTCGCCATACGAATACAAAGGAGATGGTATTGTAAGGCGGGGGTTTTGCCCACAGCTAGCCGACTCATAGGAATGTACATTTCTTCTCTCCATCTGTCAATCACAATGCAATGTACAACTCGTCGTCAGCCTCAACTGTCAATCAACGGACTGAATGTTACGGTGAACCATGATAGCTTCACATATGTTCGGTACCAAGGCGTTATTATTTCAACACGTTGCAGTCAATTTTACATGCACATATTGGAAAATAAATACATAATTTAGGCGAATATATTGCCGTTGTAACAGGTAGTGACTGAACGTTCGATTTCAACGTTTGACTAGCCCGTAATGTCCACACGGTATCGTGTCATCGATAAACAATATTTATTTTACTTTTAATTGGTTCATAATGATAACCTAAAATCTCATTTCGGATATACTGAATGCAATTTTGTTTTACAAAAATGAGAAAGATTGAAATAACTTGTCGACGTCAGACATGTTGCCCTCCTCGGATTCGAACTCGGTAAAAGAAACTTTCTAACGTGTGTATCCACTACACCACGACGTACGAACAACTGTAACAGGCTATTTTGTCACTTTAATCTACTTACGAAAACATCAAACGTTATGAATCATGAATTTTTTAGTATGAAGGACTCCTTGGACCAAAAAGATCTTTCAGCCGTGGGAATATAATGTTACCACACAACAACAGGTTAAATGGCGTTTTGGTCCAAGGGGTCCTTCGCGTCTAAATGGGTGTCTGAAGGACTCGATTTAGACCCTTTTTTCACGAAATAGCACAACCTGTGGATTTCAGTTTCATGTGATAACTATAATCATAACGCAATCACACTAAAACTTTCACATATTGTGTAGTTATATTTTCTCTTGCCGTTACATTAAAACATTAGTATTTTTATGACATTTTATTTTTTCGATTTCAACCGCACCACGTATAGGCCAAAATCCCGCCTTATCGTACCATCACCTTTCAAGGTTAATAGCAGTATGAGCTGCAATTCTCAAAAAATTACTGTATGTTATTGCATGCAATTGGTGTGACAAACATACATTGGCGAAACGGGGGATGTACTCAGAAATAGAGTAAGAGTCCATCGATCAACAGATAAACACACCTTCATTAAGGCATCTTAAGTTAAGCAAACATATTGCAGAATGTGATAGTGATCTTGAAACGAAATTTATTATTTTTCCGTTTTATTTTATGAAAAAAAACAGTACTTCATTCAAAAATTCAAATGTGAATTAAATTGTTAATAATACCTTTATTGATATATGAACTGTGAAATTGAACAATTACTTATTTCTTTTATGCATGTATGGACTGAAAAAGGAGAGAAGTGTCGGTAAAAACTAACCATGTATTTATCAAGTCAGGCAAAACTAATTCGACGGACATGTCATTTAATTTTTATCTTCATGGCAATGCAGCTAATTTGTTTAGTTTTTGTTCTATAGTATATATCATTGTCGGAAACTGTTTTACCTTTTGTATTGTAAATATGTATGTATATATTCAACGGCAAGGCAACTATATGTATATATAGCTTCACATATGAATAAATATATTATTGCTATTGAAAAGTGCAGTTTTCTTTATTTTATATACCTTCTGGAATGAGCTACATTCCTCTATTCCGACAGCAGTTTCGACTATATGTTCTTATCAAGGAATACAGTATACACAGTTGACATATCAGTTTTATTTAGATTTACATGTGTGGTTGTTCAAGAAAACTGATCGTAGATATAGTCATGTCGGAAATCATAAAGCATTCTTTAGCTCTACTACATACAAGAGATATCATTCATGGGATGTTTCTTTGTTCATAGAGTTGCTTGAATTTCTCATTAAAAATATCTATGTGAAATTTGGCAACAATATATCAACGGCATATAGTTATTCCAATGGGTACTAATTGTGCACCCCTGTTGGTTGACCTGTATATGAATATGACTATATGCAGGCGCTTTCAAAAACCGATCCATCCAAATCCCGTTCCTTCTCATTTCCCAAACGCTAAATCCTACTCACTCACTCACTCACTCCAATGGGTATTAATTGTACACCCCTTTTGGCTGACCTATATCTGTTCTCTTATGAATATGACTATAGGCAGGCGCTTTCAAAAACCGATCCATCCAAATCCCGTTCCTTCTCATTTCCCAAACGTTATAAAGGTGATCTTCTCGCTTTAGATAATCGCTAAAAAATGACGCAGTGAAGGATATATATCCACCTTCACTGGGTTTGAAAGAAACCACAGATTGCCCTACAGGCACACCCCATTTAGATCTGTATCTCTATAAAAAACGAAGCGGGCTTTCACAGCTCTCTAGATTTGTATCTAATACCGCCTATGCCGGTGCTAGGGGCCGTGTGGTCATCTCATCAAGCTGCCACATGAACAGGTACAATAACAGCGTATCTGAGATAGAACACATATCACAAATCGTTAGATTCTTGGTAAGTGCTTTAGAATAGTTTAACCGGAAGACTATACTGTGAAGTCATGTGGTTCTGTCAGTATATCGACACCTCTTCCCACTTCCCTTATATGTCTTGTAATTCTCTCTCGACGACTTTATGACAAAAGAAAGGATTACAATTTCGACATCGTAAACTATCCCTCTGGACAGTAATATTCCAGTGCAATCAGGAATCATGAATGATTCGTTTATTGTACTTAAGGCCATAGGTCCGAATACAAATACAATACATAGTAATCAACATGTTCAGTAAGTGCGCACATATACAGTTAGCATTGCCGTAAATAAGAGGTTAATCATTGTTCAGTTGGAGTAGATGATACCTTTTCAAAGCAATGTCACAATACAACATAATATTTTTCAATGTTTCTCCCTTTGAGGTCATTCACGTATTGAATCGGTTATGTGACTTTACCCTTAAATATTTTTTCTGGTATTAATTGGTTACGCAGTGAATCTAAAGCTGGACAAACAATAATAAAATGGAATTGATCTTTTATTGCTTGGAGATCGCACAAGGAACAAAATCTATTCTCCCGTGGTGTGTGGCTAAATCTCCCCTTATCTATCGCCGTACCCCGTATCTAAGTCCTGCCGTACCAACTGTCACCTTAGCAAACACATTTCGTAGTCTAGACACAGCTGGTTCAGTCAAATGAAATTCAATGCTAATATTATACTTATACTCGTTATATGTGACATAACGATTATATGTGTAATTGTGCTAACCCAATCTTGTATACATTTAAATTTTACCCGGGTCTCAAACATTTTCAAAAGCACATTGATATTACTCACTCCTTGTTCGAACCAGGCATACCCAAAACCAAATCTGCACAGTAACTGTTTTACATCAGACGCCCAGGTATTTTTACTTTTGAATCTAAATAATATAACATTTCATAACATTTTCTTGGATATCTGTATTTCGGCATGTTTACCAATTTTAGCCAGAATTTGATACATCTCACTGAAGTATTGCAGAAGAGTGGATAACGCCCACACTCGCCGATAGCCATAGCCTTAGGTATACTTTTTCCGGTTCTCAAGAAGCGTTTGCAGGCCATATATAGCACGCGTTCAATCTCAACGTATTGCTTATGACCCCAGATTTCCGACCCTTAAAGTAAAATTGGTTTTATTTTGGTATCAAATAGCTTAAAGAAGACGTTTTAAGGTAGGTCACCTAAATACCACATTGTCTTCAACACTTCAGTTAATGCACGTTTTCCCCAGAGAGCTACGTTATGTATATTCTTCATCAGGTTCATTCGATTGGAAAATATTACACCGAGATACTTGTATGATGTAACAATTTCTAATACATTGGTCCACTTTTCCGATTTACTCAAACCACCCCTCTTTTAAAAACACGTTTTTTTCGTTTTCATAATATTTACATATAACTTCAATTGTTCACAATATGAATACAAAACATTGAGTTGTCTTTGTAGACCTTTCGGTGTGAATGAGAAAAGAACAACATCGTCAGCAAATAATAACATAAATAACAAATTCACCATTTTCGGTTATTCCCGTATCTAACTGATTTATATACATCGAAAAAAGTAAGGGACTAAGAATACAGCCATGGCTCAAACCGATTGGACATGGAAATTCTTCCGTTAGCCCCCCATTACCTTTCACACAAGCTTCGACGTCAGTATAAATAGCTTTGAGGCAATTTAATATTTTAACATGCAAGCGATATTTTGACAATAGGGCGAACAGCTTACCCTTATTAACTAAATCAAACGCTGTTTTAAAATCAACAAAAACTACATATAATTTATCCCTTCTTTTACACATATGTTTCTGGACTGCCGCAAACAATGTGAATATATTATCTACTGTGGTGTAACCCTCCCTAACCCCCTTCCCCCCTCAGGCCCGTCTGATATTATATTTTGATCTTCTACCCATGCTAAAAGACGCTTGTTTATAATGGTTGTAAAGATTTTTCCAAAAATGCTCAATAAGGATATTCCTCTATATAATGGATCTTCAGTAACCCCCCGCATAAATATTGGCACAATTATACCGACACGCCATTTGTCCGGTGACTCGACAGTATCGAATATATGGTTGAACAAATTTACCATATACGGGATACATATTTCAAAAAAATCACTGAGGATGTGGTCCAGACCAGGCGATTTGCCTCCCTTTAAAGTTTAGATTGCCTCTTTTATTTCCTGTTCAGTTATCGGTGCATTAATTATATCATCAGGCGCATTCTGCTCTGGGATAGTCGTACTAATTTCTGAGTTTTCTGTCTCGTCTACGTTTAAATAATTTTTGAAATAATCTAACAAATTTGTTTGCCTATATTATTCCTAGCAGTTGGTTTTCTCATATTCCTCATTATTGACCAAACTTGTTTGTCATGTACCTTTTCAGTGAGTGTGTTTAAGCATTTTTGCCTATACTTTTCTTTCTTGTTTTGCTTGAGCACTTTATATATTTTCCTTGTATTCGAATAATTAACTCTAACTGGCCTGGGGGGATGGGGGGGGGGGTGCGAAATGGTCAGCCCCAACAAGACTTTCTGCACCATCTCCAGAACGACAAAAATTGAAGAACTGAAACTCCGTGACTTTATCGTTTAACGTATTGAGGTCATTTTGAGCCTATTTTCATGAACCTCCGAGCAGAGGATCTTGGTAAATTCAAGGTGGCGACCACGTGTGGTACCAGAAAAGTGATTTTTTTTTGTCATATTTCTTCAAAATTTCTGCTTTTCCGTGATGAAATGTGGACAAAAACTATTTTATTTCACATCACATTAATATTTACTAATTTATCATGCAGTTTTTGCGTAGAAATTGCATAAATAAAAAAATCGAAAAATTTGACCGAAAAATCGACCAAAAAATGTCGTTTTTGAATACGACGTTTAATTTCGTTATTATTAATTATTTATTTTGACCGTTTTTCACAGGCATAAGGTCACTTAATCACAAAGCCAACATGTTAACCCAATCTGGCTTGGGGGGGGGGCGAAATGGCCCCCTAATTATTCTTATCCTTTGAGCTAGGGGGCTGAAACTTACCACACCATACCAATGGGTCAAGCTTCACCAGAGAATGTAAAAAATAATCCAAGAGGACGTCAGTTTTTGGTCGATTTTTCGGTCAAATTTTTCGATTTTTTTTAATTTATGCAATTTCTCCGCAGTTTTCTGGTACCCTAGGTGGACGCCATCTTGAATTTACCCATGATCCTCTGTTCGGGGGGCCATGCAAATAGGGTCAAAATGACCCCAATATGATAAACGATAAAGTCGCGGAGTTGTAACACTTGTTTGCTTTACATTCAAGAGAATCAATATTCGTGACTACTGGTATCAGACACTGAAACAATATTATAGCATTACATAAGTAGAACATGCTCGGCATGTGTGAAATATGTACATCTAATAAAGAATATAAATTTTACCTTTTTAGCAATCATCCATTACATTCTCGATAACTATTAGTACATGTGCTTTCAAATCATAACAGTTGGCACTTTGTCACTGAATCTGCCGAGGCTTCCTCGCCGCCTCTATCAATCCACTGGGACGGCTAAATATGACAAAAGAATGACGTGATGTTTGCAATTATCACTAGATTGCACTTGTGTTTATTTCCACCGGGAAATAATTTTTGTGTAGGGAAAGTAAGTGTTCGAATGTGGACGACATATGTTCGCCATATCACTTACTAGAACTGCAACATGGTAAGAGTGTATGTAAGACTGAAAACATGTCCAACAAACATTCCGCCCTGTTCATAATCATTTGGTTTATATGTTACCAATGACCAAATAATAAGGGTCGGCTTAAGCCTTACCGTTATGGTATGACACACTCACATGTTATTAACACTTTTCTTTCCCACTATCATATTTGTTACTCATAAACCCGTGCCGTAAAAAATAGAATCAGAATCATCTTTATTGCTCAATTTGGTCAGAAGGGCTAAAATATGCACACTAAAACATCACAATACAAACAAATACACTAAACTACTAGAATAAATATGAACAAAGATAAACAGTATAATTTATTACATCAAACAATTATCAGCTAAAATGGTAAACAGACACTAAATACATCTGTGATCCATCGCATGCTACTTTGGAGTTGTCAACAGATACAGAAACCCTCATACACAAACTACTTTGGGGTTGTCAACAAGATACAGAAACATTCATACAAAAACTACTTTGGGGTTGTCAACAAGATACTGTAACCCTCATACACACACTACTTTGGGGTTGTCAACAAGATACAGAAACCCTCAAACACAAACTACTTTGGGGTTGTCAACAAGATACTGAAAGCCTCATACACAAACTACTTTGGGGTTGTCAACAAGATACAGAAACCCTCATACACAAACTACTTTGGGGTTGTCAACAAGATACAGAAACCCTCATACATAAACTACTTTGTGCTTGTCAACAAGATACAGAAACCCTCATACACAAATTACTTTGTGGCTGTCAACAAGATGCAGTCACCCCCATACACAAACTTTGCGACAGCACAAAGATTTTCTGCGATTTGGCTGGCGTAAGCTTCACGAATAGGTCATCCCATCCCATCACTTTGGAGCCTAAGCAATAAATTGACACTGTTCATCGCCTCATGCCTTAGTGTTTCATATTTGCAGCAGTCTAAAATGACGTGCAATTCATCATCACGAATTTGGCACTGATCACAAAGTCCAGAATTCCTTGGGGACGATACTTGGGATTGGCGTATCTATAAGATTGGACCCCTAACTTATCGGCACTAATCTGGAGTTCAATGACATCAGAACGATGATAAAACAGATGAATTGCAAGCGTCTGGTCCATCATTCATAAATCAGCCGTCCTACATTAAAGCATATCCGCGTCCATAATCCAAAGACCTTTTCCATATTTCATATAACAGCATTAGCACCAAATTCAAAATGACAATCTTAGTATACATAAACATAGGCTAGTTTCCTGCAAGAGAGAAGCGGTCAAGATTTCAACGATGCCAGCAAGACATCATGATGTTCCAAAAATATCAAATCCGTATCGCTGATCAGTATTCTTAATCTATATGATATTCGTTGTAACGTCGTCATCTAAAGAATGATGTATCTCAGTCACGCTTTGATTGTGACTGTTCAATGTGACCGTGAATGTTAAAGGCGCAATAATATAAAGCAATAATATATCATACCGGTACTATAATTTGAGACGTGTGTGTTTCTTTGTTTATCTGTTTGTTCTCTATGCTCTTGGACAGGATCAGTTGAACATCGGCGGTTTTACTCGGGATATATACAGCCTATGTTTATTGTATACTATGACTATTCTTTTGAATTTTGTGCCTATGCTGTTATAGGAATTAGGTCTTTAGATCATGGACGCAGGAATGGTCGACGGTTGAAAAAATCACTGAGGATGTGGTCCAGACCAGGCGATTTGCCTCCCTTTAAAGTTTAGATTGCCTCTTTTATTTCCTGTTCAGTTATCGGTGCATTAATTATATCATCAGGCGCATTCTGCTCTGGGATAGTCGTACTAATTTCTGAGTTTTCTGTCTCGTCTACGTTTAAATAATTTTTGAAATAATCTAACAAATTTGTTTGCCTATATTATTCCTAGTAGTTGGTTTTCTCATATTCCTCATTATTGACCAAACTTGTTTGTCATGTACCTTTTCAGTGAGTGTGTTTAAGCATTTTTGCCTATACTTTTCTTTCTTGTTTTGCTTGAGCACTTTATATATTTTCCTTGTATTCGAATAATTAACTCTATCTGGCCTGGGGGGATGGGGGGGGGGTGCGAAATGGCCAGCCCCAACCAGACTTTCTGCACCATCTCCAGAACGACAAAAATTGAAGAACTGAAACTCCGTGACTTTATCGTTTAACGTATTGAGGTCATTTTGAGCCTATTTTCATGAACCTCCGAGCAGAGGATCTTGGTAAATTCAAGGTGGCGACCACGTGTGGTACCAGAAAAGTGATTTTTTTTTGTCATATTTCTTCAAAATTTCTGCTTTTCCGTGATGAAATGTGGACAAAAACTATTTTATTTCACATCACATTAATATTTACTAATTTATCATGCAGTTTTTGCGTAGAAATTGCATAAATAAAAAAATCGAAAAATTTGACCGAAAAATCGACCAAAAAATGTCGTTTTTGAATACGACGTTTAATTTCGTTATTATTAATTATTTATTTTGACCGTTTTTCACAGGCATAAGGTCACTTAATCACAAAGCCAACATGTTAACCCAATCTGGCTTGGGGGGGGGGCGAAATGGCCCCCTAATTATTCTTATCCTTTGAGCTAGGGGGCTGAAACTTACCACACCATACCAATGGGTCAAGCTTCACCAGAGAATGTAAAAAATAATCCAAGAGGACGTCATTTTTTGGTCGATTTTTCGGTCAAATTTTTCGATTTTTTTTAATTTATGCAATTTCTCCGCAGTTTTCTGGTACCCTAGGTGGACGCCATCTTGAATTTACCCATGATCCTCTGTTCGGGGGGCCATGCAAATAGGGTCAAAATGACCCCAATATGATAAACGATAAAGTCGCGGAGTTGTAACACTTGTTTGCTTTACATTCAAGAGAATCAATATTCGTGACTACTGGTATCAGACACTGAAACAATATTATAGCATTACATAAGTAGAACATGCTCGGCATGTGTGAAATATGTACATCTAATAAAGAATATAAATTTTACCTTTTTAGCAATCATCCATTACATTCTCGATAACTATTAGTACATGTGCTTTCAAATCATAACAGTTGGCACTTTGTCACTGAATCTGCCGAGGCTTCCTCGCCGCCTCTATCAATCCACTGGGACGGCTAAATATGACAAAAGAATGACG